>CATIWM010104778.1:0-10908 GCA_949671775.1 Mallotus repandus | reverse complement strand
AAACTCTTGTTTGTAAGGTTGTAAGAGTGAGCCTTAAACTCTTGTGTAATCTCAATCTTGTGAATAAGATTGTGGGTGATTGAAAATCCTAACTTGGGGATAAGTTAGGTGGAGATGTAGGATTGTTGTTGAATCCGAACTCCTTAAATTATTGTGTTCTTCATTCTTCCTTCCCAACATTCTTTCTATTGTTGTTTAAATTTCAATTACTATCGATTTGAATTCAATTGCCTTATTCACCCCCCCCCCCCCTCTAAGGGATTTTTATAACTCATGAATCAAATTTTTTGGAAAAAGAATTTGAGGTAGACAAAACATATATACATCAGGATTTCTATGCATCTCATAATTTAGAAAAAAGAACATGGTTCTTTAAAGAATTTCGAAATGAGAAAGAAAATTCAAGATTGTTTTTATAGTTTTGTTCAAGGGCATAAAATCCATATTCTGTTTTTTGATTGGTTTGAAATGTATGTAGTTGAAACCAACATTTCATATCATTTTAAAACCATAAAATTCTGCCACTATAAAAAAAGGTTATAGTTTGGGAAACATCAAATGGTCAATCCATAGAGTCTAAATATCCTCTTCTCAAGCTAGTTAGGATTCCTATAGGAAATGATACTGTTGAAGCCTGTCTCTTTAAAAAACCACAAGATAGTGACTCTGCAAACCTTAAAATCATAGTGTCTCAGAACAATTTCACAAATGCACATATGAACACTATAGGAAAATAACTTTCTAGGTTAGAAAGCCAAGTGCAAAAACTTAAAAATTGTAATGAGCTGATAAGAATAATATATAGCAGGCTTAAGAATCCTATGTTTAAGCCCTACCAAGCTTCTATTTCAACTCAGCAGGAGATTAAGAGTAATAAAATTGAGTTTTTGCAAGCTGTTAAGGAACAACTTAGCAGGCTAGACTATTCTAGTTCTACTAGAAACCCTATAGCATTTGACACACCATAGTTGGTCAACCAGAGTGTTAGTGTCTTGAACAAAGTTGAGGAACCTATTTTTTATGAAGAAACATTTCAAGAACAATCTCTTAAAATAGTCAAGCTTCATTACCAGAGTCCTTACCCTCAAATAAGATATATCCAAAATAGGTTGTCTGAATTATAATTAGGAAACTAATCCAATGCCTTGGTCCAACCAAAATTCAATGCTAGTTTTATTTATGAATGGAACATAGATGGCAAGATAGAGTACCGAATCCTAAACTTCTTACAGTAGATGATAATGGCATTTAATACACATAAAACCTATATAGCTACTTCTAATAGAATGGTTGCTAAGCTCCTTATCGCATAATTTTCTAGGCAACTAAAAGGTTGCTGGGATTACCATCTTACAAAAAAATAACAATTAGATATCCTAAATGCCATCCAAACAGGGGATGAAGGAGAACTTTTTCTTGACCATACCGATAACCTAATCCAAGATGTTGTGTCAACCTTAATTTTGACTAATGTAATCATTGCATTTTATAGGGGATTCTTCCTATTTAACCTTTCTCTCTAGAGTCATGCTTAGAGAAGACTCCAATAAACCTTTCTACAGAAAAATTCCTTACAAGACTTCTAACTCGCTTTGGAGAAAGAGTCAAAAAACACATTAGGCAAGCCTTTGGGAGTTGTATTATACCATATGATCAAGTCACCTATGGTGAGGTGATTAGTATAACCCAAAAGAAAGGACTTAGGATTTGTCAAAATCTAAAACTCCCAAATCACCTCAAATAGGAAATAAGAAAAGCTAGGCAAGGAGTAGGAACATTTTATAAATAGTTTGAGCCTAATATTCTTCAAAACTAGACCCAAGCATGTAGTGATAATTGTAAAAAGAATCATCCTCTCAAAAACCTTTTAGGAAGATAAAACCTAAAAGATACTCTAAGAAAAGAAACCATGAGGAATCTTACTGTAAGAAACCTCCAAACAAACACCTAAAAAATCCAAAACCTCCATAAAACCCACTCTTAGTGATGTCACTTGCTATAAATATGGAAGAAAAGACATATATCTAAGTAATGTAGAGTTCCTAGAAAGCTCTATGAACTTTAGCTAGAAGAAGAACCTTTAATAGGCTAAAAGTTTTACTAGAAAACTCTGAGTCTGAAACCTACTTTGGAGTCTCTTCAGATAACCAAAACCAATAGCTTAATGAGCTAGCCACAACCTCATCTTCCTTAGAATCAATATCAGAGTCTAATTTTGAACCAAAATAGTTAAACATGCTTACCAAGGAATAAAATTTAATTTTTGATGTTATTCAGTATATTAGTAATCATGATATACAAAAGAAATATCTAGACTAACTTAGACAATCCTTGGAAGAAAAATGAAAACCCCAAATCTCTTGCCTGCCTTCTATAAGTACAAGTATGTATGATCTCATGACCATTGTAAGTAGGAAAAAGGGCCAACAAAATACTAGTAAGAGCCATTTAGGAACTTCAAATAGAGATTAAACCATAAAATATGAGATTAAATAGCTTAAGGATAAGCAACAAAAGGATTTTGAGCTAATTTAACTTCTAGTCACCAAACTAGTAGAAGAATAGTGATAATGAAGGAACATGGGATCCTTTAGAACCCTAGACTTTAGAGAACATATAAAAAGCTCCAGGAGATTTTCTCTATGTTTTAAATCAAATTATTTCAAGAAAATACATAATAAATCTCACTTTTGTTTTCGATGAAGGTTTTAAAATTGATACCATTGCTTTATTTAACACAGGAGCTACTTTAAGTTGTATTAAAACAGGACTTGTTCCAAAACATGTCAAATTATCTTTTCCTTTTTTGAAAAGCCAAAAACCAAATATCTCAATATGGTAAAGGCAAACTCCATGTACTAATATGAGATAAATGTTTTGATTAAAGGAAGACAAAATGATTTAATGTATTTACAGAAGAATGTTTATTTTTTTTTAAAAGAAGAATAATTAAAATTTGATTTGGTAAAAGAAAAATTATTTGAGTTTGGAAATCTTATTGAAAAAGAAATTTGTTCTGATTTACCAAATGCCTTTTAGAATAGGAAACAATACATAATGGACCTTCCCTATAAGCCAGACTTTAATGAGAGAAGTATTCCTACTATATTAGGCCAATTCAAATGAATGCTGAACTAGAATAGCATTGTAGGAAAGAAATTCAAGAATCACCCTGGATTTATGTAGCTTTCTTTGTCAACAAAGCTTCATAAATAGAAAGAGGTACTCCTAGGTTAGGGTTAGACTATAAACCTTTGAATAATGCTTTAAAGTGGATGAGGTATTTGATTCCTAATAAAAATGATCTTTTACAAAAATTGCATTCTACATTTATATTTTAAAAATTTGATATGAAGTCAGGAATATGAAGTTAGAAATTTGATATAGCAGTTACAACAGATAGCTTAATAATCTCATAGCCAATCAAAAATAGATAACAAAGATTATTGCTGACTATAAACATGACACCTGGCTAAAGATTAGATAATTATTCTGTCCGACAAAGTTAAAAGCTATCCACATGAAGTGGCATAATAATACATTACTTTATTAAATACTTTTTTAAACATGACAGACCACCCATTAAAGAAGACTATAACTAGTCTACTTTATAATGGGCTCTTGACTTGGTGACAGATTTCCTTTATCTCCACTGTAACTACTATCTGAGTCAGGATCCTGAGAATATCCTGCATAGGATTTTCTTGGGTCAGCAATTTCCCATGGTTTTATAAAGTTATGATCCATCAGATTATGGTCTTAGGCTGGGCCTTATGTTGAATTTGAACTTGCATATGGAATTTGGGCTTTCATCCAAAATTCTTTATCATTCACGAGACTTTGTCCATATTCAGATGGATATATTTCCCATGGTGTGTCTTCATCTACCCTTGGCCAAATCTCCTTAAGAATGATTTTGTTCTTCTGAAACATAAATCTTTGAAATTCTCTCTAAGGGGATGGATTATCAACATCAGAGATTATATGATGAACCATTGAGAACCTATATGTTCCATAAATGTTGAAGCAAGAACAATTTTGAATTCATCCATGATCTTTAAAAATGGTCTGTGGAAGACAATTATAGAATGGCAATCTTCTGCTGATGAAACTTGATGAGTGTAGGCTTTATTTGTTAGCCATGATTTCCACCTTGGAAGTTCTTGGAACCATCTTAAGAAAGTCACCATATGAGGATTGGATCTTTGTCTTTCTTCTATCAATCAGAGCTATCTTGTACGTTTTAATGGTTATAAGTCAAAGGCTATCCAGTGTAAATGGCATAAGTACTAAAATAGAAATAGTAACTCTTTCAGCCAATATAATTCTTTATCAGGACTCTATTCAAGGAAACTGAAGACATAAGTAAATGGGTATTTAGGGTGAAATCTAAGTTTTTTAAAGAAAATTGGTCCATGGTTTCTTATCAGAAGGGACTAGTATTTGAAGATTTTTTCTGAGGCTATTTTGGCAAGGGTTGTAAGGGAAATTTGTAGAGAGAGTTCTGGAGGTGTTCCTTTTAAAAGGAAACTATTTGTTGGCTGGAATATAAAGATCATTTGAAGGATCTTTATTTAGAAGGGATTTTCTATGGCACACGAGATTGCTGGTCTACTCAAAAGATTAGGAATGAGATTGTCTTCTCCTTTGATATGTTCCATTTCAAAATCATACTTACTGAACCAGCCTTTCCATCATAAAAGTTGTGGATACGAGAGAGTCTTTCCCTTAAATTCAAGTATCTTAGGGAAAGATGAGCAGTCTATAACAACTATGAAGTGGTGTCCCACTAAACAGAATTCAAACTTCTTTATTCCATATTTTATTGCCAAGATTTCTTTGAAGGTTGAATGGTAATGACATTCACCCTCAATAAACTTTCCACTGGCATGAGCACAAATTCTCCTCTTCTTATGTTCATCTTCTTTGAGAAGAACTTTTCTCCAAAATTAATCACTTGCATCTGTTTGGAGAATTCGCTTTCCTTTTGATGGAATTTGTAAAACTGGAAGATTCTAAGAATCTTTCTTGAGTTGAACAACTGCTTTAGTCTGTTCTTCTAACCATGGTGGAGGATTTTTCTTTAAAACTGCTCTTAATGGTGCCATCTTTTTTGTCAAGTATGGAATGAAATCTCTGAGATAATTAAGAATTCCAAGAAACTATTTGATTTATTTAATGGAAAAATTATCATCAAGAAATTTATACAATTTGGAAGTAATATGAGGACAAGGCTGATAGCTTCCATCTTTAAACTGCATCCTGAGAAACTCTATTTCTTCTTTTCCAATCTGAATTTTGGTGGGGAATAACATGACTCCATACTGCTTTGTAAGATCTGCAAATTTTCTGAGAAGAGTTTCATGGCTATTTTCATTTAGAGAGAAGAGTATAATATCATAAATATATACCAACTCACTATACAGTATAGGCTCATAAATTTTGATTATGGCCTTTTGGAAAAGTGAAAGAGCCACTTTCAATCCAAATGGCATTACAATACACTAATAGTGATGGTTTGGAATGCAAAATCCTGTTTTATATCTCTGTCTTCTTCCTTAATTCCAAGCTACCAAAATCCCACCTTTAGATAAAATTTAGAAAATATTTTTGCTCCCACCAAAAAGGTGAATAATGAAGAGATCTTTGGTAGAGGAAATTAATCATCCCTTAAAAAGAAATTTAAGGGTTAATAATAAATCACTACCCTCTTTTTTCCTCTAACCTATTTAGAACGCTTGTTCACATAAAATGCTTGACAAGCCCATTTTGATTTTGTTGGCTCTATTAAACCTTGGCTTTTAACCTCTATGCATTCTTCAATAGCCATTTTTAAATCTATAGGAGTCATTCCTAGGTGAGTTGCCTTTGTAGGATTTACATCTTCATTTTGTTTGAAAGGCAATGAGATAAAGAACTCAGGGTTCTTCCATAAAGGGGAAGAACATTTCTTTGAGAATTGAATGTGTGAATCTGCACTGCATTACTACAACAAAAACTCATGGATAAGTTTAAAGTCTATTGGGAATAATGTTTGGTATATGGTGAGAACTGAAGGTTTTGTGGTGAAGGGTTGAAAATATTTCTTAAATTTGATTCCATTTTGAAAGATTTGCAAATCTTTTATTTTCCAATAGACATCAAATCTAAGAATGATATCTTTACCAGGAAAAGGTGATCCAAGAACATTTATCCATACATGACATCTTGGAAAGAATTAGATTTTTATAGGTTTTCTAGTTTTATAAGTGGTTTCAAAAAGCTCTCCATTAGCAGTAAAAAAATATTCTGAAAGTTCCTTCCAATATTATTGTGGAAGAGCTTTTGGGTTTAGAATGGTTGTTCTAGCTCAAGTGTCTATAAGGGCTATAAATCTTATGGATTTAGAGTAATTGGTTGGATAAATTTGGATAGGGACTAATGGAACTAGGTGGTCACCATGAGTTAATGCTATGCTACTATCAATGGAAAATTGTTAAGGAAAAGGCAGTGCTTCATCATTGGAATTAGATTTTTCAGAGTTTGTATCATGTCAAATTGCAAAAATGCTATTGTAGATGGCGGGGTTTAGCGTGCGTCCAATATTTTAGCAACCATGACACTGTTTGAGCTTAGGGCTCCAGGGAACACACTACTATATCACAAAGACATAGTGTGGATATGAGGAGTCGCCACCCAGGGTAATAACTGGGACAAATCGAAGGTGGTGATAACTTGATTCTCTAAAGAGAGTTAGCACCACAACCAGGAAATTCTGGGGATGGAATACCAACTTCTTTTAGTCTTGTGTTTTTTAAAATTAGTTTATGAATTACTACCTTATTCTCTAATTACATGCAATTTCATTTAAACCCTAATTTAGCATACATCTAACTCCAAGCAACTGGTCATGAAAGAGCATATAAAAATGCATTCATAAGGCGCAATGTCCCTAAATTAATCTAATCTACATTGATTTTTCATTTAACGTTAGCTAAATTTACATATTTTATGTACAAATTAAATGGAACTAAAGGTGGGCCTACATATTAATTAATTGGTGAGCTTATATCTACAAATTTTAATTTTAAAGAAATGGGCCTAAGTGTATCAATTTTAAGAGAAAATGGAAATGAATTAATGGGCCTAATTCTAATTAATTTTAAATAAAATAAAGTGATCCTAAATCTATATTTATTTTAAAGAAAAATGCATTAAGTAGGCTGAGCTATGTCTAAGTTGATTTTAATTAATTAAAAAGGTGGGCCTAAGTCTAAATTAACCTAATGGGCCTAAATTGATTTTAAATTAAATAAACCTAAAAATAATTAATAACCTATTAATTAAGTGAGTTAAAACCTACACGTGGGCTTGGGGCCCAAAACATATAAAAATAAACAAACAAGCTCAAATAAACAAATAAGCACATAAATACATACATTCAGTGATTTCTAACCCTAATTCAATTTATATGTAACCTAAAATTAATCTAAAGCCACCATTGATTTTATTAAGGTATTTACCAAATGAACCTAATTTACTAATTAATTTTTTTTTAAAAAGGCAGAAAGTAAAAATTTCACTATTCCCAATATCGGGGCTATTACAATTCTTATGTACAAATTAAAAAAATAAATTAAATACAACCCAATAAATAAAAATAAATAAACATAAAAATAACAAAAAAGAAGAAAACATAGAATAATAAAAAATAAATAAAACCTACAATCTACGTAAGAAAATTAATACAGATTTATAGCCATGGCTTCCCTTGGATCTTCATAGTTCAATATCACATCAATCACGTACTGTCGTATTGTTTATGATTTCCCCTCCAAGGCCAAAAGAATAAGTAAAACACAGGAAACACACATAAATAAAATGATTAGAAGAAATTCAAAAAATAATAAAATAGAATAAACGAAAATAAAATAAAAATTAACAAAACAAAGAAAAGAAGAAGAAGGAGGATGCAGTTATGTGATGCTGTTTGATTTTGTCCTTAGAGGGTTGATTGAATCACCGTTTTATGAAAATAGGATCAATGGATTTGATTTCTTTCTCAGGCTTGATTGCTATGGCTTTTTAATTTCAAGGGACATCCAAAATTAAACAAAAAATCGGAACGTAAAACAAAGGTTTCTTTTTTTTTTTTCATAATCACAGGAGATCGGAAAATCTTTTTTAACTTTAAATTATTTTTTTTGGCAAAACAACCTGATAATATAATTTATCAGGATTATTTTATTTTACATAATTTTACATTTATCTTTTATTTAAATTTTGGACCAATTAAAATCCAAGAAAAATTAATTAAAAATTAAAAAAACAAAAAACAACATGATTGGAACTGTACAACTTCGATGAAAATTGTATATTTCCGATCAGAATTATGCATTTTTGACCGAAAATGTACAATTTCGATCGGAATTGCATATTTCTGACTGGAAATGTGTAATTTCGGTCGGAATTACATAAGGGTCATTTCGTAATTAAAAGTTATGTAATTCCAATTGGAGTTACATAATTCCGATCGGAATCACGTAACTCCGATTGGAATTACATCATTTTTAATTACGAAATGACCCTTGAAAAAATTAAAACTTTACAATTAGGTCTTTAAAAACGTCACAGTTTAGTCCTGAGAATTAAAAATCAAAATACAAAGACCCACTTTCAGGTAGATTTTCATCATTGGAGTCCTTGTCGCATCCACACACTGCTATCCCAAAATTAGGTGCTTACAAGTGGATTTACGCGGATTTATTTCTCCAAAAATGGACGACCTCTAAATTATCTGTTCATTGATGAAGAAGAAGATTCCAGAATGTCTTGGGGAAAAAGATCAACTTGGGGATGAAGGCATTTGAGAGTTACATGAATTAATTCAACCAGGAATAGAAGCCTCTTGAACTGCTGAAGAATTAAATGGGAGAAGTAGCCTGCAAATAAAAGAAGCTTATAAAAGTAAAGGGGAAGAACACCAATCAACATCCATATCTACATCTACACCAGTCTACATCTACTACATCTACAAATTTAGAATTAGCCAATCATTTTTATTTTATCAGCACTGTCTACTTTAGTTTTGTACTAAGCTTTCAAATGAATACAATTTCCCTTTTAAGTGTTCAAATTTTCTCTTTTCTCTGCAAATTAGTTTTCATATGCTTGAAATCCAATCAAATTGTGGTAAAGGAGATTGGGAATCTACAATTGTCTGAAAAGAAGTTAGGTCTTATTTTGAGGAATTTCTCCTCTTGCACGCTCACAACCAATAATCTTTTGGCACGCACCCAAAACCCAATAATTGGAGAAACATAATTAAATAACTAAAATCAAAATTAATAAATTTTATAAAATAATTAATTATGAAAATTTTAACATAAAAATTGTTGAAAGATTGTTGTGTTTAAATGGAAAATTCATAAAGAATGTAATAAATTACTATATTATAACTCGATCAAGTTTGTAAAATTAGATTATTATTTAGATAAAAATCTTGAAAGAGTGTTGTATAATTGTTCAAATAGAAAATTTATTAAAATTTTAATAAATTAGTAAATTATAATGTAACATGATCAAGATTGAAAAATTAGATTAACATATAAATAAAACAATACTACTCTTATTATTTTTAAAAACTTATTAAATTAAAGATTATTAAGTAAAAGATTAAAATTAAATTGCTTAAAATTTTTATTTATCTTGTATCTATAATCATATTTTTCTGTAAGAAAAGTAATATAATTATCATATTTTTCTGTAAGAAAAGTAAGACGATAATTAAGTTGTAATAAGTATAATGAGGTTGTAATTGATAAGTTCAAATTTTATGCATAAATATAGTTAATATTTCATTAGTTTTACTTTATATAGTGTGATCATTTAGCAAATTATAGTTAAAATATGTTAATTTAGGATTATAAGTTAATATGTTACATTACATGTAAATTAGGCCATATTTCATATTAATTTGCTTTTGTTTGCCTAATGCATAAAGAGTTAAGGTTAATTAAAGTTTTGAATTAGTATTAGAATAAGTTATATGTGGATTTTAGATGCATTTTAATGTGTTTTTCCATGTCTTTTGAGGTTTGGAAGCTTGGAGTTTGAATAGAATGCAATATGGCATGACTCGGAGTTTAATTTAGCAAAGAAAAATGTCTAGAAGAGTGTAACTGCCATTACCTATTAATGCATGGCTGTTACGAAGTGTCTGGATTGAAGGATTTTCAGAAGAAAGAGAGTAACGGCCGTTACATGTTATTGCACGGCCGTTACGCATCTCCTGCATGATTTTGGATTGGAGCATGTCTGAGTGTTTTGGGTATAACTTTTCGTACAAAACTCAGATTTAGATGATTCAATGTGCTCCGGGAAGCTAAGAGAAAATTGTACAAATTTTATTGGACTTAAAGAGCTAATACGTTCATATTAAGGGGTTAAAGTTTCGTGAAAGTCATTCTACCTGCACAGAGCGGGAAAACTATCCTAATTTGATTAGGATTGGACTTTTGAAGACCTAAATTTATTCCAATTCAAGAAAAGATGAATTATGACTATATGTAAGGGATCAAAAGAGATGGAAAGAGGATTCAGTCCACATTCTTAAAGCCACAAACAAGAGCCAACCGAAGATTGAAGGAGACTAAAGATTAAAAAGAGTTCTTATTTATTTTCTTCTTCATCTTTCTATTTCTTTTGGACATGTTTATGTGCTTTGCCACAACCATGCATGGCTAGCTTTCTTTTAGGGTTTGGGAATAGGAGTAGCTATTCTATGACGTGAATGAACACAAGATTTTATTATTTAATTTGATTTTCAGTTAATTCTATGAGTTGTATTTAATGTATGCTTTCATTCTTGGCCGGTTTGTTTGCATGTTTATGGGTGTTTTTGCCAATGAGAGTTAGGGGAATTCATTA
>CATIWM010104776.1:0-32629 GCA_949671775.1 Mallotus repandus | reverse complement strand
TACAAATAAATTCTAACAATTAAAAATATCCTATTAAAAAAAACATAATATTTATAATCTTAAGAGTTAAATAACTTTTTAGTCAAACATTCTTTTTCACCCCGAACTTTATCTTTTTGAGTTATTGCACTCTTTAACTTTTTAAGTTGTCTATTGTACATCTCAGCTTTTATTTTGTACCTATATTACTCATGATTTAGAGCATTAGAGTGCGTATTGATATATTTCAGTAGGTCGAATGTTCCTTTTCACCCCTAAACTTTACTATTTTTGTATATTGCACCCCTAAACTTTCAAAAATTACCTATTACATATCTTAACTTTTATTTTGTACATATATCACCCATGGTGCTACAGTGGCATACGCGCCTGAATTTGTTTAATTTCAATCATTTTTTTACGCTGACAATGCATGTATTTAATAGGAAAATAAAATGTTAATTCATGGGTGATATTGGCACAAAATAAAAGTTAAGATGTGTAATAGATAAATTTAAAAATTGAGAGGTGCAATAGATTAAAAGAGTAAAATTGAGAAGTGAAAATGAGCATTCGACCATTTTTCTTAAAAAAAAAAAGGCTTAGAGAATATCCGAATTGAAGGGTTTGTATATATTAATGTACTTTTACGCTAAGAAATAGCAGCAAAGCAATGGCATAAGAACGAAGAGACAGACAGGCCATGTGGGTTCAACAAAATACTACTGCAAATGAATATATATATATGTAAAAAGGGTAGGGTAGTTAGACTTAGAATCAATATATATACATATTGTATAAATAAAACTAGAATATAAGGCATATATAAATCGATAATATATGTGCAAGTTGCAACATCTGTATAGCTACGACATGGAGATGGTGATGTTTCTTCTCCATTAACGTGATTATTAATTTGCCAAAGACAGATGAGTTGGTTGGTGTTGTGCTATTATTTGCTGTGCTCCATTAAACAATTTATCTTTCAACTCACCATTCTCTTCTTATCTCATCATCATTTTATTTTATATATTGCGTACAACTTAGTGATTTACAGCAAACAATATGTCTTATATATACATCGGTTTCAATCAATCCATTAATTGTTTTGATTTGTTCAATTATTTGTTATTTTAATAAAATGCACAATTTGGTCAAAACTTAAAAAAAAATGCATGAGGTGATTTTTTTTATTAATTTTAATTAAAATAGAAGATGTGCTAGAATTATAAACAACTGAATAAATTTTTGTATTTTAATCAAATTTTAAAAAACTAAAGTAAATTTATAAAAATTATAATATAAATTATAAGTATTAAAACTTTTAATTGTTTATATAAAAATAAATAAAAAATAATACATTCCTACGGACTCAAATCATTCACTTTAAAATATCCGTCGAGAGAAGTGATAATTTAACTACTTCCTTTTTAAAAAAAAAAATTGAGTGGAGTTTGGATGCTTTACTTGAATAACTAACTTGTCCTGTGGGTTAGCTACATGGTAACTTTGTATATACATCAACGGTTTTGTTTTTTTTAATAAACTATGCATCAATGCGGTCAATTATATTTTACACTTTCACCATACAGACAAATGCACCCTTAATTACCTTTCAAGGGAATTTTAATCAAAGACTATTATTAATGATGTATAATTATGCCTGTACGAGTTATGACAAAAGAAAATTTTATTTGTATTATGTTCAACCGTTCAAGGTTATAGTTTACAGCTACATATGACAGATATTGGTAACAGTAGAAGGAAAATTATCATGACTTGTGACTTTCCTATGGGGTTTATCTCATATCAATATATTATACCATTTTTTTTTTTTTTATAGATAGGTCATATGATTTAAATTTTGATAAACTGTATAATAAAAAGTAATTATTTTCTTTAAATTGATAGTAGCAAAAATTGAATCATGCACCTTAAAATGCTGTTGAAGATAAGTTATCACTTAACTACTCTTTCACTGACATATATTACAATAATTTTAACACTATCAAATTAATTGTTATAACCAATTACAATTTATCAAATTATATATATATATATATAGTGAAGGGTGAGATAAAAACTTAAATTTTTTAATAAATACGATAATCTTAAGTTATATGGATGTCTCTACATTAACCATTAACCATTAATCATTAGGCCAGGTTTCATTGGCTATGACTCATGATGTGTATAAATTTCTCGTTACCCTTATCAATAATTCAAAGTTTGGTAGATCCAGAATGTTATTATTTGTAAAGGACCGGCTTAAAAAGGTAACATAGCAATGGTCCCTGCTGGTTGGTGTACCATGCATGCATCACCTTCAATTGTAACTATTTACATGGATCCAAAATGTTAATATTTACTAAAAAATTGTTTGTAGTATTTGCAATCATATTAAATTAGTTATTAAAATTTTTTTATTGTTAATATAATTCTAAATCGAACTAAATAAATTAAAATTTAATGGATTTAAAGTATCAGTAATTCAAAAAAAAATATTAATTTTCTTATAACATAATAACCCTAATTCTTATTAACTTATAATTTTTTGACATGTATATTAATTTATAGTGTATAGAATATTAAGATTTTACTTGGCATTGATTTAGTATATGCATGTGATCGAATTACTGGAGGGCTATATTTATAAGTACGTGTGTGTGTGTTTTATAGAGATTAGTTATGAATTATAAAAATCTTTTTGGCTATTAATTAAGATTATAAATACAAGAAAAGTGAGTTTTTTTTCTTTTTTTTTTTAATTTCCAAAAAAAAAAAAAAAAACAGAAGCATCAATTATTCTTCACGAGACAAAATAAGATTATGAAGATCTTGAGAAAGATTGTGCTGGCAAAAAGAGGTTAAATAACTCAAGCTAAACTGGTCCATGTAATTACCAAACTTAATGCTACCCCAAAACTACTTTTAATGAAATGAAAATTTCTATTCTATAAGCTCAAGTAGTGTTTGTACTCATAGCGTGCAACAATGATTAAAATTTACTTATGACTTAGAGGAATTTAATTAAAATTTTAGATTTTTTTCTTTTAATAAAATACAAATAAATTCCATATATGATGAGATAAAATCATCGGTAATTGAAATTTTTTTCTTAAATCCACAATATTTCTGGACGTGTTAATGCGACATCGGATGCCCTAACCTTTTCTTTATTATTATTATTTATTTATTATATATATATGAAGTTAAATTCCTAAGATTTGAGACTTTCCATTGTTGTATTGTATTTATGTTGTACGGCCTAAGACTTTGTCTCCTTCTTTATGGACAAATTTTCTTCATGGGTTAATTTGTTATTTGCACACGACGGTTTGGCACCCTTTTTGCCCTTTGAAGGGTTACATGAGCTAATTGGAGAGACTGTGCCATTGTGTGGGTATTATGGTAATTTATAGAGATCAATGAATTGCTTTGCTTCTCTTTACACATTCTCTCTCTGGTTTTGTCTGGTTTAAGGTTTTAGTCTTTGGTATTTTGATTAGTTGTTGTCTGTTGTGTTGTGGGGGAGGAATTGTCTCTGTAATAACCATTTTTTAATTAAACACCTTTTTGATAATCATTGTGTTTAACCAGAATTAACATGCCATATAATAATAACGATAATGGTAATTAAAAATGCTTACTTTTTTTTTGAAAAAAATGATTTTCGAGTTATTATTTTACTCAGTAACATATAAAATAAAATTTCTCTTTAGAAAAATATATGGTTATTAATCTCTTTATGCTTATTTTTGTTGTTAATAATTTATTGGTCAAAATTTTTTTATATCAATATCTCCAATTTGTTACTCAAATTTAGCATTAGTGTAAATTAATATGCGAGCTTAGCAAATAATCAGTTTTCTATATATCATGTAAATTTATGCAAATGATCACCTCTTATATCATGTAATAATTATTCAAAAACTCTAATAGAAAAATTTTCAAAACAAAAAATACTAATGCAGAAAAAATTAATTTTAATAGGCAACAAGCAACTATTAATTTTTGAAAATTTTAACTGCTTATTCAAATGTGTACAAAATGTTTTGAATTTTGTCAAAAATTAAATAGTAAAAATTACACAAATAAACCCACAAGTTCAATGTTAATCAGAAATAAAACTTTCTGTCTAAATTAGAAAAAAAAAATTATATTTTGGAAAATATAATAATAAAACCATGGTTGAGATGTTGATAGATCATTGCTAAATGCAAATAGCCCCTGGAACTCCTGTCTGTCTCCTACTAAACACGGGATTGAAGTAAGCCAAACCTTAGAAGAAGCAAAATGTGGTCAAGGTCAAACTAGTCAAGCCCATTTTTCAGTCTAGTCATTAAAGAAATAAAGCAAACACTCTCTTTAACCATTTTTCACAAAATCAAAACGACATGTCGGGATTTCTCATTTTTCCCAACCCATTGCATTTTTTTTTTTCACTTCTTCTTCATAAAGGGCTAACCCACCTTGAGAAACCTTTTTTTTTCCTTCTTAAATTTCTAATCGTACGAATCATTAATTTTTTTCCCCAATTTCAACAGAATTTTAAATCCGTAAAATTTTTTTAATAATTAATTTAATTTAATATTATTACATCTATTATAATTAAAATTTAAAATATCACTTAAATAAAATTATTTTTCGACCAATTATAAAATTAATTAAAATTTTGAAATTTATCTTGACCCACTTACCAATTTCAACCAATTATATATATACATATATGCATGCTAGTTTTTGTCAGTGTCTAGAACACTGTTTCCAGCTATATATGCTCCGTTGCTAACAAACAAAGAAAAATAGAAAAAAAATAAAAATAATTGAGAAATATGTCTAGTAAAAAAAAGGAAAAATATTATGTAACTAATGGAGAAAACAGTAGTGTCAAAATAAAAATAAAAACAATATTAATCAACTTGTAAAAGGTAAAAAAAAATATAAATTTAAAATACAATAATTTTTATCATTTTAAAAAATAAATTTAATATGCAATAAATTATTAATGTAAATTATAATTTAAATAATAGTTGAAGATAAAAAAGAATAATAAAAATTTAAAAAAAAATAATAATGTTAATTGATTTTCCATAAACTCATATATTTTTATTTTATTTAAATATAAATTAAAAATAACATATTATCTTATAATATCTTTAGAATTTAGTATAAAATTTTAAAGTTAAATAAAATTAACTTGGTTTCAACAAATAAAATTAATTTATTTTATATATAATTGAAATAGGATTTATTTATTTATATTAATTATGTGATAAAAAAAAGCTGTTTAGTATATAGAATAAATAAAAAAAATTCAAATTCAAATTTTTTCATTATCATGATGTAGATAAAATAAATTTAAAAATATAATAATAATAATCTTAATTATTTTCATTAACTAGTAATTACTGCATTATTCGTTAAACACACTGTTCATTGGCTTAACTGAAATCTTTGAAACTGTAACCGAGAGAAAAAAAAAATTACAGAGAAAGAAGGGTGGAATCTGTTCATTAGCTTCTATCTCTTTAAAGAAAAATAATCCTTTTGTGATTGGTAACACAAACAGCACAAAACAGAATCAAGAAACACTCACACACGACACTTTCACTTGCAGAGACACAGGCACTAGTCACTACCTTTCTTCTTCAACCCCACTTAATCACTATAATACAAACCGATTTCATCAATTGTTTTTGCCACTCGAGAGTATCTCTTTTTGGCCTTTTGGGTTGTCTAAGGTTTTGGTTTTAGAGCATAATTTTGAACAAGAAAGTAGCAAACAACAGGATTGAAGTGAGTGAGTGAGAGAGACTGAAGGGCGTTAATGGCAGTGGTGATGGGGGATGAGAGAGAGAGGAGGTGAAGGAACAAGGGGACCTACTTGCTTGATTTTTGGCTGGCAGCAACGGTCACTGTCAATGATTTTTTCTTGTTTGGGTGGTGTTGGTGGTTCCTCTCAGCATCTAAATCACTACTAATCACTAATCACACTCGCATAAATCATCAACTTTAGAAAAAAAGAAAGGAAATTTTTATTGCTTAGAGGAGGAGATCTTGGTGGCTGATCAATCACGATCCCTGCCATGCTCCCATCTTTATCAACCTCTTGCTCTTTCTTACTTATTTTGAACCAATCTGCCAACAAGCAAGGTGATATAGTTTAAAGCTGCTTTCTTTTTAATCTTTCTTTTCTGCCTGGCCTCTAAAGGAAAAAAATTAACAACAGATTTCAGTCAGTCATATGAGGAGATCTTCTACTGTGAGTTTACTTCTTCATTTTTTACTTGGTTTTTGTTTTCCTGTTCTGATTCCTAATGTCTCTTGTTTAGAGAGGTATGACCCAGAGTTGATTGCAAGAAATGTTTAGGAGGCACCCACGGTCATGCTTAAATTACAAGACTTATTTGCAAATGAAGTTTTGTTTTTTGGGATCTGATTGAGTGGACATAGTGTAGTTGGTTTTCAGTATCTTTTTAATATCTTTCTGGCCAAATGTAGCTCAACTCCTTAAATTTCATGCCCATCAATTAGGAGTATGTCATCAGATCTCTGAGCAATTTGAATTGAGCTTTGGAGCTATGTGTTTCTACTTCTTATTTGCATAATCTGCATTCTTTTAGCATTTCTTCTAGTTATGGCAATGCATATTGTTAGCTAGGTTCTGATTTTGTTAAAAGATCAAATATATGATTTTTCTCTATATGTAGAATATATAAGTGGTCAAAAGGATTAGTTAGGGAAGAGAGAATGGAACATTAAAAAAAAAAAAAAAAAAGAAATGAACACCCTCAGTTATATCTTTTGCTTCTGTTAGTCAGTTATGATTTTTTCCCATTTTTTTCTTTTCAGCTAGTGGATTTGCTTCTGGTACTTGCACTGTTCAGTGATGTTCCATGGCTTATCAGGGGCAGCTCGCATTGCAAACGGGCTAACTATAATGAGATTCGGCCTCACAGTGTCACTATCACAGAATTTGGTGCAGTTGGAGATGGGGTAACACTCAACACCAAAGCATTTCAGAATGCCATCTTTTATCTCAATTCCTTTGCTGATAAGGGTGGTGCCAAGTTGTTTGTCCCAGCTGGCCGTTGGTTGACAGGAAGCTTCGATCTTATCAGTCATCTGACATTGTGGTTGGATAAGGATGCGGTGATTATTGGATCAACTGTAAGTTCTCACTTTCATTATGCCAAAGGATATATGCATAGAGAATAAATTACACTCTTTGCCAGTTATCTGGGGTCTATGTCGTTTGAAGTTGATCTAAGCTAGAAAGTTTGTAAGGGTTTCTCAGAAGCTATTGTTATGACAAGCATGTAATTAATGTGCATGCCAGGGAAGTTATTTTTATTTGAAATTTAAGTAAGTTAATGCTCCATGGAGTTCATATCCTAAATAATGCAAGAATGACAGCAAATCTGTGATTTCGGTGCCTCATGGCTATCCACGTGTTCAAGTTGAGCCCCTAGTCCGATTGGACAGTGCTATCGCTTGTGACTCTGGGGTCATAGTTATGATATTTTGGCTTATAATAATAAAAGAAACTTGACCTGCCAATTCCAGAACTCTGATGATTGGCCAGTTGTTGATGCTCTACCATCATATGGCCGAGGGAGGGAGTTGCCTGGTAGGAGGCATCGAAGCCTCATTTATGGCTGCAATTTGACAGATGTTGTTATAACAGGTTGGTAATGTCGATGAAGGATTAATTTTCATGCTTATTTAGCTTGTTTTTAGAACATTACTGGTTTCCCCATGCAGGTGACAATGGAACTGTTGATGGTCAAGGCAGCATCTGGTGGACGTGGTTCAGAACTAAAACCCTGAATTATACACGGCCCCATCTGGTTGAATTGATGAACTCATCCGGGATAGTCATCTCAAATTTGACCTTCATAAATTCACCATTCTGGACAATCCACCCTGTTTACTGCAGGTTTGTTCCTTCCCTTCTTGTTTGTTGGACTTGAAGTTCTTATAGAACCATATAAAATAAACTGCGCAAAAGTGAAACTTCATTGGATTAGGGGGAGAGTTGAGATTGTTTTTCTGGATGAACAGCAAAGTTATTGTCCAAAATGTTACGATACGTGCTCCGCTTGATTCACCGAACACAGATGGGATTGATCCAGGTAAGCCTTCTGTTTGCAGTTAGAAGCACTTTCTATGTAATTCATAGATGGCAAGTTCAATAGTTTAAGATGCAAATTAAATAAGGGAAACATTGTAGTTCTGCCTCTGTGATATCAGAAGCACAAGCTTTTGCTAATAGAGTTCAATTATCTTTCAAGCGGTATTGTCATGGAACATATAATTCTTTCTTGAAATGTAGTGCAAGAAATTGACCAAAAAAAAAAAGTAGTGCAAGAAAATAATTTCCTGCAGAGCAGCAATTTCAACTTTGCATTGCTTAACCATATTTGATTACTTGCTCAAGGTACTCTTTTAGGTTTCTTACTCATTCATTTAAATGCATTCAGATTCTTCTGATGATGTGTGCATTGAGGACTGTTTCATTAGCACCGGTGATGATCTAATTGCCATCAAAAGTGGGTGGGATGAGTACGGCATATCATACGGCCGCCCTTGTAGAAACATTACTATTCGTCGGCTTGTTGGACAAACTAGGTCAAGTGCGGGGATTGCAATTGGAAGTGAGATGTCTGGAGGTGTATCAGAAGTTCATGCTGAAAATCTCCAGTTTTACAATTCAAATACAGGTATTAGGATAAAAACGTCTCCAGGAAGGGGTGGCTACGTGAGAAACATACATGTATCAAATATAACATTGACCGATGTTAAAATAGCTATAAGGTTCACTGGTTATTATGGTGAACACCCAGATGAGCATTATGATCCAGAAGCTCTTCCAATTGTAGAACGGATAACAATTGAGGATGTCACAGGAGATAACATTAAGTACGCAGGCATTCTAGATGGTATAGAAGCAGACTCTTTTCTGGACATCTGCCTGTCAAACATTACTCTCAACGTAACATCCAAACCTCCCTGGAACTGTTCGTATATCCAAGGATATTCTGAGTCAGTTTCCCCAGAAATTTGTGAGCCCCTCAGGGGGAGAATATCCCCTGAACATTACTCAAATTGCTACCATCTATCAAGTTATTTGCTGAACTCAAGAAATCAAAACAGAGATACTTGGTTGCTTTCTTGGTAAATTTATGGAAAGCTTAGCATTTGTTCGGTGGTCAATTCACCTGAGTTTGTGAATGCTCAATTTAGTTCAAATTTTGATTCTTGCCATTTCTCAACACACTGCTCAATGCCATGGAGAAGAAATGATTTGCCTGACGTATAGAGTTGAGTGAAGTTGCTGATTTGTTGTTGTTGACTTGTGAGAGAGCATTGAGAAATTATTTTTCCTGTAACTTTGTGTGCAGTAACAAATAATTTGAGTGATTTACCAAATAGTGAAAATAGAATGAGCTTATATTATATCTTCAAAACTTTCTCTGAGTCTTCATATTCTCACATGTTCCGTTTAATCATTTTTGTTATTGTATTTTTCCCCCCTTATTTTTCTGTGGTAGTGTGGCCTATTTCCTGGAAGGTAGCATCCCTTGAATGAGAAAAAGATAGGCTAAAACCACTTTTCTGGCAGAGAGAAATTTCGCTTTCAGCAATAGAATGCACTTTGTCATTTTATAATAGAAATGCTTTGCCATTTTATTATGTATAAAAGAACAGGGACGGCTAGGAGGGGACCATCCCCAGCATACCATAGAAAAAACAAGTAAAATGCCTTATTATTCCGGAATCTGGTATCTTCAGGACCTGAGAAACAACAAGAATGCCTTATTATGCCATCTTTTCAGTAGCCTTCTGAGCTCTAGTTTCCTCCAGATGCAGCCAAAATACTGGCATGTTCCGTAACACTCATTTCACTACTTGGAACATACGAAAAACTGCCAAGGATAGTGTATTTTCGCTAATTGTACAGAGTATCCTAGTTCCAAAACTGAGGAGTAGCTGAAAGAACAACATTTACAAAACTTTCCATTGAAAAATGATTCGAATAGAATGACTCTGGTTAACGTACAAGTATTGATTTAAATTTAATATCTCAACCTTTGAGAAAAATTCATTGATTGATTTGAATGTGTATTCTAATTCTAGACAAAGTTCATTTCCAGCAAAATTTGTCAAGCATAACTTCTATCTGGGAGATGCCTCGCACGCATCCTTCTTTATGACTGAACATAAAACCTGCCTAGAAATGTAAGTTTCAAGCTCTTTGGATACCTCTGTCAACTTCAAGTCAAAACTACTTCTGTACTTTTGTTTTGGTGATGGAACAATACCAGGAAACATAGCTGAAGAACCAGAAAACCGCCTTCTTGGACTCGAAAATCTTCCCGGTGATCCTGGAGCCCTTCCTTTGGCAATAAGAGGGGTTGAGCATGATCCCACATTGGTCATATTCTTATCTGGGTTTATTAGAGGTCCAAATTTTGTCTCCAAGGGTAGTGGCTTTAACGAGTCTTGTTGAACTGCTGGCTCCTGTTTCATGATCCTTTCTCTAGCCTTCTGAGCCGCAAGCAGAGCTTTCTCTCTGCTCATTGTTATCAGCTTCCATGGATTTATGCTAACATGGAATCCTTGCTTCTTGTTTATGGTGGAAGGCTCAGGATCCCTATCAATCCTAATCGAAAGCCGTGTTGGGTTCTGAAAATAAATGTACCATTCAGTACTCAGTGCTGTACATCAAATTATCTCTCTTGTTATAAAAAATCACAAAATTAAGATTGTCCATTTCGTATATACCTGACTTCCTCTATGTCCTCTGCATATAAACCGAGAAACAAAAGTGGATTTTTCAGGTGAGTCAAAATCGGAGTCTGACGAGAAATCTGAATCATCATCAAATTGATCTAGTTCCACTGATTGGCTTTCTTCTTTCATAGCTAGGATATAGTCATATGTCCTCATGCCCTGGTGCAAAACTTAATCAGTCTTAGGGAAGAAAATGGTGGTTGTATAGTATAAAATTCAGAATTGATATGCCCCTAAGCCAAGCCCCTTATGGGCATATGGTTCGAGACCTCTCACCCCCCTCCCCCATTGTAATGGTTCAAAAAAAATTCAGAATTGATATCTAATCATTGGATATCTGACAGGAAGCAGGCAGTAGAAAAAAACAAATAAACATGTTGGCTAAGTGCATAATGTTTCTTAGTCATCAAGTTCTTTTTTTACATCAATTGTCACTGACTAAACAAAAGAGAGTGCCATTGATTAGCTTCATAAGGAAACAGTTATTATTACCTTGCGTATGAGAACGACGTGAAAGAAGAAAAGTTGTCCCATGGCTGCCGAACTATAAGCCGTCATTAGAACCAACAGAACCTGCGACATTTGTGCCAAGTTGAAATACTAAGCAATCACATGTTTGTTTACAAATGCAATAGTAGTTAGGTGAAAATATTTTTAACCATTTATTACCGATATCGTAGCAAGAACCCATCTTGGGAACTCTACATATAGCTTCCTTTGCAATTCCTTTTCTATCCCTTTCTTATCTGCAAAACACCTGACGAATATGGCAATTGCAGTTCCTCCTTCTATAATTAACTGTACAAGTACCATAGTTTTTAATGACCTATTAAAGCAACCCGAGAATTGGAAATCTTTCTGGGCACAGTAATTAGGTATGTAACAGTTGAAAGGTGTAAAAAAAGCTACTGACCATTAACAAGACAGATATCATTAGAAGAATGAATGTTGTGTAGTTTCTTTTGCCAACACAGTTGTTGAGCCACTGGACCACAGAACAAATAATGAGTTCATGCATATATATGGTGGCAATTTCCAAAAGAAATAAAAGCAGGAGAACATTGATATTACATTAACAGAAACACATCCAATTCCTAAGTCCTTACCCTACAATGGTGATCAAACCCTTCAACACACCTGTTACAGGTCCTACAGTGCTTGCTGTGCTTCTTCACCTGAGACAAATACCAAATCTTGTTTTATCCTATGATCAATAAATGAATGACTCTGACCGTGAAGATATCGTAAAATTTTGGAATATGTCTAACCTCAAAATCACATAGTGAACAATAAGAGATTTCATCATCTTTAGGGTCAGGAGCAATTGAATCATCCTTCAGGACAAGCGGAAATGGGAGCAGTGGCTCCATCTGAGCACTAGTCTTCAATGGATCTAGGTACTTTCTCCTTATAAAAGTCCTGAGAATCTTCCTCTCCAACCTTCTAACAAACCTCATGACAATTTGATTCAAGATGAACCCATAATTAAACTTCGAAATCCCATTGGTTTTAGCTGTTTTCTTCTTTCTAAAGCTCGTTTTATCAGTTGGGTCAATAGCTGTGCACCTAATGAATAAGAACATCACTGAGAGTGCCTGGAAAAAACAATAAGAGCAATGAACTTTGACTAGTTTGATTTAAATTGATAAAGAAATAACAAACTTGAGCTGGTTTTTGGACTTCAGATACGTTACCACGAAAGAGAATATTGTGGTGACTGTAATTTCAGCAATTCTATTCCCAAGAAAGAGCCCAAGAAATGTATAAAAGGCCACAACAAGGAAACTATAAACTGTCATGCCTACAATCTGAAACACATCAATGAAGATTATAGTTATAGGAGGTAAGTAACCATGAGTTTTAATGGATTTCGTGCATGAATGTAGAAAATTCTATAAGGAAAAAAAAAAAGAACAATCTTTAACACCTGGGCAAGAACAAAAACCGTAATTCTATGAACAGGTACCATATTACAATGAAATTTGAGCAAAACCAAAGTAAAACAAAGGTGCACCTGTAAAGGGTGGAGAGGGCGTTGCCAGCCGTGGCGCCTCATGGCTTGCTCTTTTTGAAGTGCGTAAATTTAGCTTGCTTGCAGCCTTTTGAATAGAAATCTAGCAAAGGAAGAGAGATGGATAGAGAATCTGTGTTTATAACTTAACAATCCCTTAAATTAGATAAATTAAAGAAGAAAAATTGCATCGAGCATTGTCACTGAAGAGCTCAGCTAAATGTCAAGCTTTGTTATTGGATTTCTTGAACTTGACGCAGAGCAGAAAACTAAAAATTAGTGGGACTCTCTCTAACGGTCGAGTCGCTATGGGTTTTGAAATTTGAACGGTCAATTGCAGATTAAATTTGATCTGACGACTCTCAGTTAATCGACTCAGCGGCCCCCAATCTAAAAGATTTTTAGCTCGATGCTCAGCGTATCTCACGCTTTAGCTGGGTTTTTCTCGTGTGTGATCACGTGTTACTGGAACTGGACTTCTTATTGTATTAGACCCAAAGGTCAATGGTTCAAGTGTCAAGAAGATGGCCCAATTAGAAAGGCCAACTTTGGGTCCCGTATTATTTGGGCCCAAATACTGATTTGGTCAATAATAGTTTTTGGGTAAATTACAATTTGCCTCCTATATATCTAATATACTACTTCATTCATGACATTTGAAAAAATACTTATTTAATCATGACATTTATTTTTTTATGTACTATTTCATCCCTACAGAATGACTAATGAGTGCTAAAAAAAGCAAATGTCAGGGCTGAATAGGTATTTTTTTAAATGTAAAGAACGAAGTAGTGTATTGGACCAAAATATAAGGGGCAAATCGTAATTTATCTTTTTTTAAAATTTTCTTATAATTTGTGGAAAATTCTATGGTGGTTTGATTTTTTTAGTTACTTTTTTTCTTTTATCTTTATTATCATATGATAAAAGTGTATTTAATCATCCAGTGATGATTATTGATAAAGTATACTTTCCTTCGATAAAAAATAAAGTAACGATAAAATACATCATGATTTATATATAAACAATTGTAATATTAAAAAGGAAAATTATTATTAACGTCCTCCTTTATAGTTTAGTAATTCGGGTGATAGACATTATATAGTTGGGGTGATGACTTCATTTTCTCTCCCCTTTAATTTCTCAATTGTTAAAAAAAAAATATTGTTAAACACTCCAAAATTAATTGATGATTTCTTTTATAATTAAAAGTAAGAATTGGTGAGATTTGAATTCTGGCATTCACTTAAAAGGATACTATCTTAATGCTAAATTGAAACATTAGTTTCAAGATTAATTGATATTAATAGTGTATATTTGAGTTTTTAAATCCTCCATTAATGTACACTTTACATAGAATTTAAGCAAAAAATAATTTAGGAAAAAAACAACAACTACAACATCTAATAAAGAGATAGGAATTGATTAGCTTCTTTTTTTGATAGAGAAATATGATTTGACTTTTTTTTAGAGACTTTGGCTATTGAGTAAGAATTTCCTTTCTCCTTAAATTTTTCTTATTCTAATATTCAAGCGGCAATAAAATAAAACAAAAAAAAAAGAATTAGAATGTGGCATCTGCCATAGGGACATGAACATTAAAAATGTTGATGTTACAAAATAAATAATCAACACTAAATATTTCATGTAAGGAACTGATTCATCTATCATATTTTTTTGCCTAATATACCAGTTGTGATGTTTTACAAAAATGAAAAGCTTAAGTATTTGAAAGTGGTCTAGCTATTTAAATAATCTCTATGTATAAACACATGGAGCTGTGAAGATAGTAAATAACAAACAGAGAACAATCAATTAACTTACCCATACCCACTGAATTAAAAATAGAAACAGAATAACTGAAATCAAGGAATGGTGTCTCCCATTCGCAGGAAATGAAGAGTGGATTGATCATTCTGGATTCTATAGAGTATACGTGTTTGAATTATACAGGTTAGCAAGTCATTATAAAATTGCTATAATTTTATAAATGAGTGTTTTTTTTTTTTTACTATGTGTTGTATGTTATGTGGATGTTTTATATAGTTAAAGGAAAAAAAAAAAAAAGAAGTGGAATCCCCTCCCTCCTCCATGCTAAAAAAATTAAAAAAAAAACAGAATACAAGAGCTTTTGAGCTTTGAGCAAGTTTGGAATCACCTAGAGTTCCTCCAAACCCTTCAGTAAATCAATTTGCAGAAGAAACAATTAATGAACAAACTTTACAAAAATTTGAATGCTGAATGGGTAGCCCAAATCATTATTTCCTTCTCCTTCATTAGATAACTGAAGCAGCAGGAGGAACTCAAGGTGAATTCAAACAGTCACCATTAACGCCCAAGATGCAGGAGCTAAGTAGCTAGGGCAAACCATGCCCTGTACATTTTCTTATTTATAGCAACACTATCGACTATTGACGAATCTTGACAGTAGTTGCTTATGATATGTCTCTCTGCTATTCCATCACAAGTTAAACTTGGCCGCAGTTTCGGCCCTCGTTCTTAGAGAACCTAGTACTATAGGTGCATTGAATTTAGACAGTTTCTGCTTCAAACTTCACTCTTTGCGAATGTAAAGAAAACAAGAAACTTCGAGGTTGTGAGCTGAGCTCTAGCTTTAAGTGGCAAAAGCTGAGTTTTAGCTAAATCTCCTCCTCTTCTAGCTATAGATTAATAATAAATGCAAATCTTGGCCGCTTGTTTTAGTAGGAGCTAAGATGCCTTTTTCAAAATTTTAATTATTCACCGTTTTCTTTTCAAAGAGTAGAATAGACCTCAAATGCTTCTAAATTTTATTTTCTACACATATCAAAATCGTGGAAAAATATGAACAAATACAATTTGCTCAAGACATGGGTTAACAAGTGAGGAGTGATCGAAATAGTGTTAATTAAGCTATGAACATTCAGTTGAGGAGAGCAGGGATTCGAAACTCCTCTTTCTCCCCTTATGGTGTTAGGAATTAACCATCTATACTAACTCAATAAAAAAAGTAATAATTTAAATTCTGCATTACTAATTGATACGTATAAAAAAATTTAAACTAATTTTAAAAAAATCACAATGCATTTTATAAAATTCATTTGAGTTCTAATTAAATTATGGGCAATAGGGCATGAATTCGAATAAACCAAACCATCTATATATAGAAACAATAATAAACTCAGTGGCTGCTGGTACAAGGCTCTTTTTTTCTTTTTCGGTTGTTTCAGGAGCGTATGTACACCTGCAACAAGGGAATTATTATTTTTCTTACATAAAAAAAAATGTTACACCACAAATTTCAGAGGACGTGTTCATAAAATATCTCTTTTCGATCATGTATCTCTTCATTGAGCTTTATTTATCTACATCTGCACGTATGTATATGTTTTTACCAAATACATTACATTCGACTTTCACAACCATTTCAGTCTTACACCCCACTCTAAGTTTTCAAAAGCTCACCGTTCTAAGTAATAACACTTGTAACATTTCCCACCACTTACAGCAAATACATTCAGCAATGTAAATTGACATAAAAACACGTTTCATCATCTAAATCACATTTCCTAATCATTTCCTTTTCAGCGGTATGCTTTAATTTACCTTCTGTATAAAGTATGCCAAAAAGTTAATATCTGTAACTTATGTCCCGCCCCCAGCCATCAACAACACTTCAAGCAAATGCAGATTCAATCAACTTCAACCTGAAAGCTGGACAAAAGCTCAAAACGCACATCTTTACTAAGCTTTCTCCATGAAAGCATCCTAGTTAAGTGATAATAAGGTGATCTCTTCCGATGATCCATGACGCCGGCTGTCAGCTATATATATATATAAATTCACGGGTGTTCTCTCTGTCTCCAGACTGATATAGCGATAAAAGAAGAAAGCAAAAATGACCAGACACACACACCAGTCACTCTAGTTGGTGGAGAAAGTGGTGCAAGATTGAGGAAGTTGTGGGGAACCAGGCAATACGGGTAACCCATTAGGTGCATTGGTGTTGCTACTTCCATCGTTGCTCCTTTGTGTACCAATAATAGTAGAGATAGCTGCTGCCAATGCTGCAGTAAAATTTGGGTCAGATGCAATAGCTGCAGTAACTGTCTCAACCATTGAAGCTTGGCGTTGCCCTAATTGCACCGATTGAATTGCAGCATTTGGTAGCTTAGATGGGACATACATAGGATGGCCAAGTAGTTGTGGACCACCATGTAAAGGAAGAGGAAATGTGGTCGAGGGAGGGGCTCGAAGGGAAGGTATAAGGTTTGGGCTCTGGGTCAAGTCAAGGGTTATGGTGGGAAATGGTGCAGAGGCGGATAAGGTAGCCATTGTGGATGCATAAGGAAAAGAAGGGAAGAAGCTACTGTTTGATGTTATGCCATCTTTGCTTGTACTTGAACCTGAGAGAAGCATAGCTGCAGCAGCTGATGTAGTATTAGCCATAGCTGTAGCTGCTGGTGGAAGAGGATGATTGTGATTTCCTTCATATGTTGTAGTTAGAATTGTCTTGTCCTCTGCGCATCTTTGCACCTGTAATCAAAAAACAACAGCAGCATTCAATATATATATATATATATATAAGAACAATAACATTGAGAGTTAACAAGGAAAATACAAATTGAAAAACATCAACCTCCTATTGTCAAGTTTTAGGCAAATGTATCATTAGAAATATGCTCATTTGGGAGTTAAAAACATCTGTATGTTTTTTTGTTCCAGACAAATCTAATAGAAACGTGCTTTTTGTTATGACAATCACCTGCTTACGAACTGGGCATCCAGCAGCCATGGTGCAACGGTAGTATGCTCGTGGACAAGGGTTTCCCTTCGCCATCTTTTGACCATATTTCCTCCACTGGCATCCATCAGTAATCTAACCCAGGAAAGCAAAAAAAAAAAAAAAAAACGTCATACATGATTTTTTCTTAAAACTATTATGGAAAAAGAAAATGAGGTTAATTGAAATGATATAAGCATCTACCAATGGAGCCTCTGATCTTGCTCTAACAGACACTCTAGCTTTCCTGAAAGGGACTTCAGAAATTTGGTCCTCGCGGCCTTTGTTGTCTTGTTCTAATCTTGGACTTTTTTGAGATCCCCAACTCTGGGAAGTCTGATCACCACCATCTTCAATAGAAGCTTGTTTATTTCCAGACAAAGCTTCAGTAGTGGTATTTGTTGGAGAAACCGACACATCCTGAGTCTTCTCCTCAGACACCGAAGGATTATCGTTGACATCTAATGCTGCAGATGGGCGTGGATCCATAAATTGTTGAGCTGACATTATGGGACTTGATATGCCATTCAACTCCCTTTTCTGTATCATTTTCATTTTAATGTAATAAATTAATCCAAACGTGGCTATGATTTATTTATTACCAAAAACTAATCGCTCGTGCATTCTATTCAGATCCAATTGACAAAAAGTATTGAGAAATTTAATGAAATTGAGGACACTGGGATATCAGAATCTGCTCAGATTTTAGGGGATATCAAAAACCATTATCCAGCTAATGTTTTTTTTTTTTTTCCTTTTAGGACATGCGTGGGTGCACATGATCCGAGAACTTAATTGAGTAGTAAAGACAACATGTCTACTACTCAACTTGTCTACGAGTTCAAGGATAGTTCAACAGAAAATTACTTATCAAAAGATAGAAAATTAGAAACTTTTCCGATGTCATGCGCTATGTGGATTTAGAACTGAAATGGGTAATAAGATATGTATCGAGATATTGTAGGGATGCTACCAGATCAAGAAAGCGCAATTTCCAATATAAGTGAAGCACGTTACCCATTTCTTTATAGATAATACAAAGACTTGTTTTCAAGTTATAATTAATGAAATCTCCTCATTAATCTGTGGAGGTAAAGGTCGGTAGGTTGTTTGAAACAAAAGAAAAAAGAAATTCACCTGCTCTCCTCGATTCCCATGTGCTTGTTTTTGCATTGCCATGAGCAGTTGAGCTTGCAGCTCTTTGTAACTCTTGGTGATCTGATCCAACAAGCTTCTCAACTTCTTATTCTCATCATGCAATCGCTCCAACTCTGCTTGTAGTTTCCTCATCTGAAAAACCAATAGTTCTCAATTCCCCACAATTCTTCACAAAAGAAGACAAAAATCATGAAAAATAAGCATATCAAATTATGAAAAATAAATGAACCTACTTCATTAGTACTGGTTTTATTTCCATTAGCTGTTTCCGCAAGTCCAGAACTCGAAGTCAAGAGATTCAGTCCAGTCTGATACACACCAACCAACAAACCAAAATAAATAACAACTCACCATATTTTCTTTAGAGAAACATGAGAACGAATCACCATTAATAAATCTCGAAACTTTCAGAATAAGCACAGATTAAAAGTAGATGATATAATATTAAAACCTTACGTTTACACCAGAATCAACAACAGCTGACGAAGATGCATCTTTCATGATCTCTTGGTCACGCTTATGATGAGCAGCAGCAGCAGCAGCAGTATTATTCCTATCACAAGAGAAGAAATCCAGTTCTTTGATCGTGGACTTACCACGATCGATCGAATTATCAGTTGAGCGATCAGGATTCTGCCGGAGACGCTCGCCGGAGCCCAAGAACGTCAATTCTTTTTCCATGACTAAAAGAAAATGAAGGAGAGGGAGAAGTAGTTGTACAGGCTATTCAACAAAGCGTATGGGATTTTTTTTTTCTTTTAAAGACTTGAGCTTGAGATAGGGGTCCAAGATAAAATAATAACAATGACTGGAGAGAAAGAAGACCAGCCGTTTTTTTCGCGGGACAAATGACGTCACGCTTGAGTTCGCCGATACACGTGGCGTGATTTTAAGGGGGGAGGACGCAGCATGCGTGCAACAACAGCAAACATAGAGCTAGGGTTTAAGAGGTTGGGGGGGGGGAGTTGAGAGTTCCGTTAAGAGGAGAGCTAAACGGCGTTATAAGTGAGGGAGCAGTGATTGAGTACGGTAAGTCCACGTGGGGGTGGAGACGTCGTCGTGAGGTCAACAGAGTTGACGGCACGGCTCTGTCTTATGGTGGTTAGAATAAGAAGTGGGTCCTGTTGCTATCGCCACATAGAGGAAAATACCTAATCCCACTGACTTCCGAAGCCCTAATTTTTTTTTTTAGAAAAAAGGGCAACGCCCACAAGTCATTTTATTTTTCTATGTCCACGTCAATGATGGAAATTTAAGACCTCCGTTGAAAGCCTGTAATATATATAATGCATATAGCCGGACGGTGATCAATATGGTGATTCCGATCTCCGGGTAAGAATTCCGATAAGGTTGAGTTAAAATATTTGTCACTTTAAAGAAAACGTTATAAAATTTTTCTCTTTTGGACGGGGTATTATTCCCACTAAAAAACTCTAAACTCAAAGAAATTGATAAGGTTAATTTTTTTTAATTTCTTGTAATTTTTATATGATAAAAGATAATTATTATTTATAACTTGTCATTTCAAACCTTCATAAATAAATCAACAAAAGTTTAAATTATTAATAATTTTTAATCATTTAAAATTTAACAAAACGTGTTATCATACGAATAATAAAAAAATTAAAATTAATAACTATTAAGATTAGTTGATAGAATTTATTTTTATTTAAATGATACTTTAAATTTAAATTATACATCTAATCAATTAAATTTATTGTTGACATTTTTTTCTCTATTATTATAAAATGAAAATCGGATTAAATTAGTTAGAATTTAATGAATTTTGAATATTAAAAATGTAAAGAAATTAAAAATTTGTAATTGAGGACTGAATATTTAATGGGAAATTAGAAACTATCATATACCACCTATTTAACATGTTTGATTGCCAAAAATAGGTTCCTGAATTATATATATATATTGATGACTTAACGGATGAAAATTTGCAAACCATACAAAAGAGTAAGTAATCCTTTTCTTTCAAATCACTTATAATAAAACAATAACTTAAAATTAAAAAGGTGTAAACTCCAAAGTTTTCATACTCATTCATAACCTTCGAAATCCACAGCCAAAAAAGCATAAATTATTGAAATAAACATGTCTTGACATTTTTAGAAAAGGCACCATGGGAAGTCAATACGGTGGCCCCAAAAAGATTGGGATGGGGAAAAGAAAACAGTTAGAGAGTATCAGTCCAATATCTCATAAAGGATTTCCATGCTAAGTACGAACAACTGAGTAATTAATTTAATTTCTGGCATATTTCAACTTCATATATCTGCCTATACATGCCAACCACTTTGTAATTAAATTAAATTAAATTAAATTGCATTTTATAGCTGTAATTAGAAGAGAGATACCAAACTAATCTTCAGCTAAACAAAAGCGTTGGGCTTGGACGACACCTTTAACTCGTTAAAGGGAACAGATTAATTGAATTTTTCATTAAAATAATTTTAACATTATGAACGTGACTTTCTATTTAAACCAAAAAATTAAGTCAATTAGCATGATAATTCCATGCAATTATGTTGTAAAAATTAATTACATCTACGTATAAATTTTGCAGTAAAGTAATGGACCACCCAATTGTGTGCAGCTGTGATCTATGCAGTGTTTGAATCAAACCAAATTCCCATGGCAGATCATAACTATGCAGCAAAGTTTGACTTCTAAATTAATGAACAATCAAAATGTGTATATATAGAATGGTCTCCGTCTAAATATTTTCTGCAAGTGAGCAGCCTTTGTAGCGGCTGTTTGCTTCTCCCCACTTCTCCACCCTAAGTCTTCTTGGTCTATTGGCTGCCTCAGACCATTTTCCCCTCTTAAAAGAAAATTATGTGTAATGCCAAGAGTTTTAGAACTAAGGAGCATTAGTTTACCTGCCAACCTTGGAATTGAATTGTAGTTGAATAAATTGCTTTAAGATTGCATGATCGAATTTGATGTGAGAGGATTTGGAGTTAATTTTCTTGTGTGTACATACTGCTTATTTAAGGACGTATGATTACATAAGTTTTCTTTGACTAAATGGCTTGAAGAGAAGTTATACAATGCTTCAGAACCACCAATTCGTCATGTGTATCTGAAAGGTCAAATTAATGATATTTTAATAATTAATTGAAAGAAAAAAATCTAAAAATTTAAAAGGAAATGAGAGAATCCGTCATGCCGTAATTTAAGAAAATTATATTTTATAACTAATTTATTTATTTATTTACCTACTTATCTTAATATAATCGGTTTGGCCCACTTGTTAGTTTTTCTTGATAATAACACATTATAACCATAAACCCTAAGGATTTTTAAAACTAAATATTTTCATGATATAATAAATAAATACGATATAAAACTTACTTGGATTTGCGTTAAAATTTATACTTGAAGCCATAGATGAGAAATCAATTTCTCTCTCTTGTCCATTAATTTTTTACACCTTTAGATGGAGTTAGGGTTATATTTTTATTAGATAGAGAGAGGACTAATTTAGATACATATTTATATATATCCTTATTTAATCTGGTACGTCCATCATATAACCCTAATATCAATGTGCAAGATTAATTCTCATAATTCTAATCTAATTAGGATAAGAATTTTACTTTAAGTAATTTTAATTGGACCACACTTTATAAGCTTATTTTTCAATAAATAATAATTCAAGACCATTATATCATTTTCTCCCAAAATTGATAAATTAAGTGCAACAAGACTAAATATGTCCAATTTGATATTTTTTGTTTTTAACAAAGTAGTACAAAAACGTCTATTTAATTAAATTCAAATTTACCCTAGGTAGAACTGGATGATCAGAGCATTTGTCTTAAGAAGTTGGAGGTCTCGGTGTCAACCATATTTCACTCCAAAAAAAATAATTCCTTGAGGCTTCTGCACACGGATCCAAAAAAGATAGTGGTCCATGCCTGGTAGAAGTACACATTTTCTCTCCTATTAATATATTATCTAACTTCTAACAACAAACAAACAGTATGTTTAATCTAGAATATATGCTAGTTAATTCAAAACTTTATAAACTGATGAATTATTTTTTAAAAAATGTTTTATGTATAAATTATTTGTTATCTAGCTAATATTGCAAGTGAAATTAATCCTAATACTATTAAAAATAGTCAAATAAGTACTATACCTCTTGGTTCGCATCGCCTGACTCAGCCCCCATAGGACCTGCTCAAATGGCTTGATCATGATATTAGAGGAGTTGTTCATGAGCATTTAATTGGTTCTTAGTTTGTTTGTTGTTGTTTTTTCCTTTCATAAAAAAATAGTCAAATAAGTATTGAGGAAGAATTAGAAGCATTTAGCAATAGAAGATGTTGGATTTGGATAGATTTTAATATTTTCATTGGTTTGCCAAATACTTACAAGTTAATTGAGGTAAATAACTAAACATAAGCCATCTCACGTATTGCGTCCTAAAAAAAATCTCACATATTAAAAAAAAAAACCCGTATATCATCATGATGCAAGATATCAATAATTGTAACAAAATAGTAATAATTACAGGTTGAAGTGTCTAATGCATTGGCATTCCATTTTTTTCATTGACATTATTAACTTGGCAAGTTATGCTGGAAAAGTAATTGAAAGAATAAGGTGAAGTGTCTACATTTCTTGATACGTATTGCTTTCTTCTTGTTGTTTATTTTTCACTTAATCTGCGGGATGAAAAAAAAAAATCAAATTGGGTGTACTCGGGTTGAAAATTATATGTTTTCCAAAAAAAAATTTGACTTCATATCATGATTTCTTGACTTATTTTAAGACTTGCTGCATTTTGGGAATACAAGCAATGATGGCTAGCTTCTAGTAACCCCTTCAACATCAAACACTTAATGATGTTTATATTGTGATGGCTAAATAGAATTAATGTTGTTTGCATTCTGACAACACGTATATAGACTATTCTGCAGGTATTGGACAATCTTAATATATAGAATTTACCTTGATTAACAGGCTTACGGCACCCAAGAATCCTTAATGTATAGTTAATTTTCTTTGAATTTCCAACAATGAAATTAATAGCGCTATTTTCTGTCTAGATATGCTACAATTTTTTCTAAATATATCGCGGGATGTTTTTACAATATATTGAATATGAAACTAATTGCTATTTGTATTTGTGGCTACTGGTAGTTTAAAAAATTTAATTTATTATGAATTTAAATATAAAAGATTCTGTTATGAAAATTTTTTACACAAATTTTTAATAAAAATCTTATATCAAATTAATTCTTAAAATTTATGCTACAATATTTTTTTTAGTCTAAACCATCATGGATTTGAGGAGAATTACAAAAATTTAAAAGATCTACTAATAGCTAATTTAACGTAACTATCTTCACCATACACGATTCAAATTTAAAATATTATTTAAATAAAAATAACCTTCTATCTATCGATTTATGGATCCAACGATTAATATTCTAATATCTCAATCGTATGGTAAATTTGAAAAGGAAACTTATATGTCTCATTTAATAAGGTTAATTTGTCAACAATAACCAATGGAGACCGTTTCCTAGTTTGAGAATAATAAAATTGATGAAATTTATATCAAATAATGAAAAGCACTTGTTGTGATGACATAAATCATGCTAATCAACAATCGAATATTTAAATGTAAAAAATCTCAGTTTAATTAGTCTAAGGTGTGGAACAGGGTTGGGTCAATTGTATGGAAGATATCCTATTTGATACTGAGACTCACAGCTGGAAGGTCCCTCTCTATTGTTAATATAATAGAAGCATTGAGAATGATCATCGGGTTGTCTTTACCTCTACACACAAGAAAACAAATTTCAGGTCTGTGTGTTTCCATGTGAATGATATCTACAAGTCAATGATTCTTAGTTAATTTAAAAAATTTTATTCTTCTTTCTTTATCCATAGTTTTGAAAAAGATGCCTTTTTCAAATATACTATGCGCGTTACTTTAGTCCAAGGCGAAAGTCTTTATTAATATTCAGAGAGATTTGGGTTCTAATTTTTCTTTCCATCCTTACTCTCTAAAATCATATACCCTTAGAATATATACATAAACACACTTGGAAGATTAAAGCTTCAATGCCTATCATTTTTTTCCAACCAAAAGGGGGAAAAGATAAGGAAACAACCTCTCTTTGTCTGTTCACATATTAAAACATCATGCCTTTGTAGCCAACAAAATTATAAAATAAAAATAATTAAATAAAAAGAACTCACAAAGTTAAAATAACCGAACTATATGAAGAAAATATATATGAAATTTTTAATATTTAAAATAATTTAAAATATTATTAGAATATATAAGTATGTTAAAATTAAAAATTCAAGATGGCATGTTTTAGCCAAAAAAATGATTATTTTATTTATATGAGTTGTATGATAAATACCCAATAAAAAACCAAGCTAGCTAGATCATATAATCTCAACTGGGGACATTGTTGTTTAGTTATATTTATTAAAAAATATTAGTGAGTAATTAAGAAGATGATACCAATTAACAAAATGGTTAACATAGCTATATAGCTATAGATATAGCCCACTCAGCAAGTTAGGAATATAGCAACAGAAGGCGGCAAAAATGAGAAGGAGGAGGAGAAGAAGAAGAAGAAGAAAGTTCTTAAAAGGAGAAAGTTAAAGAAGCAATAGGTCGTGAGCAAGTCACATGCAAACGTGTCTGCTAATTTTAAGTCAACACATAAATCAAATTAAAAAAGAAGGGAAAAATAATGTAAATGCTATGTTCTATGTAGTTGCCAAGTAAAAGATAGCGGCGCCCAATTTGTCTGTTGCCAATGCCCACAAACCCAAAAGGATAACAGCTACTCCATATAGCTAATCAAGCCAAATTCACCCAAAAAGACAGGAAAAAACTTGCTAATTACTTGTTTATTAAAAGTGTCAATGGCCCAAGTGGTAGGGCATATATATATTGACATCGCCATTGCCTGTACGTTCGCTCCCCCTCAATATTCCACGCCTCAAAGACCTAACCCAAGCTTCCCGTGTACTCTCGCCTTATACTCTCTATTACTCTTGTTTATGAATAGTATGTAAATGAAAAATGACAAAATAAAGAAAACGAAAAAAAGATAATTGAATATATATCATTTTTTATGTCTTCACAACAAAATAAATAAGTTTAAGTCTTGTTCAAGTAGTAAAAGGAGTAAACATCAAGTTGTGAAGAGTGGAGTTCAAACTCTCATACCCCTTTACTTTCTCCCTTATAGTGGTGAATAAAATTACTTCAACTAATTAAAAAAAATAAATTTGGGTTTAAAGTATAAAATTGTATTTTTAATATAATATAATTTTTTTAAAATTTAAATAATTTTCTTTATTTTTAATTGGGAGGTTATATAATTTAAATATCAATAGTTTGCACAGTAGAAAGCGACCTTCTCCTTTTAAATTGACGACAGTAAGATTCAAATACTTCACCGCACGATACTTTGGAGAAAAATGAAATGTAAATGTTCAATCTTTATTCATTTAGACAAAATCCTATTTTCTTTTAAAAAATACCCATTTGACATATTTATAAATAAGCCTTGTTTGGTGTTCTTAGCTTTAATTAGCCCTAGTTTTTTTCTTCTTTTAATTAATGGCAAGCCTCACAATTTTAAGTCAACATACCCTTGCAGTATGCGGGAAGATCTTTTTTTCATCAGGGTATAACGAGGGGTGGAGGAAGGAAGGACTGATCCGAACTTGAATCCCCTCATGCTTTTTTAACTACTAGATCGAGTGCTCACGGATAGACAGAAAGATTATTAGTTTGCTTAATATTCAATAATACATCTAAAAAACAAGCCATCCGAAAGTTGAATTTTTTTCTTTTATTAATACAATATAACTATGGAGTATCATGTGTCTGTATTTTTCTTGGTTTATAAGTTATTTTGAAGCAATGTCAACAAGAATATATTAGAATGGTTCAAAATTAAATGAGTTTGATTCGGCTTATTTTTCAACATGCTCAAATTGCATTTGTAGAATTTAATGATCCTAATTTGGTTTTTTTTTTTTATTTGTATTCGTTCAAAATTAAAGTCAATTATGAGAAAATAAATATTCAACTTGGTTAATTTTATGAAAAAAATATCCCAACTCAATATAAAATATATATAAATAATTTAATTTCCACTTACAACCTTAAGTGTTGAATGATATTAATTTCAGGAGATTTTTAGCTTCCATATTTTGCTTGTGGAAGCTAAAACTTGCATATTTTAATTTGGAAAGCCATTCATTGAAGTATAAATGCATGTGTAATTTATAATGAAGAGTGAAATTTTGGAACAAAATTTAAAATGGTAAAAATGGAGTAACGGCATTTACTACAAGCTAAAATGTCAAATTGAAAGCAAACAATCAATGACTTACACATCCATCAAACAATCAATTAATTGGAATGCTAAATCGTGAATCAATTAATTATTTTGTCCGCTTGTATCTTTTTTCTTTATACGGAAGGATCCATCCCCTCATGTTTGAAAATGTTAACTTGTAGCAACTATATTATCTAGCTCATTTTTATGACTATAAATTTTTTTTTCAAAAAAAATAATTATAAGTATATAAATTGGATACAAGAATGCGTCATTCAAACGATTGATTAAGTAATTATTTCTTTCTAAATGTATTTTAAAGTGTGAGATTTGAATTGTGTCATTATCAATTTGTGAAATTTATTTCTACTTGATTTAAAAAGAAAGAACTGATCCTATTTTACAGTCTATCAATGTTTAAATTATATAACATTTCTATTAATGAAAAAATTATATGAAATATAAATTAATTGAAATATATATATATATATAAACTTGATCCGTATGTTGTTGATAATAAAGTTACAGATTTCATGAATAGATTGAATTTTTTTAATGCAAAAAAAATTACAATATTGGAAAAACAGAGCAACATATTGAATAATTAAATGGAAATTTTTTTTTCTAGAAGATGAAAAGGAAAACGAAAAGATGGGAAAGATTAGGGTTTCGTGTTAGAGAGAAACTGATCCAAAAGTGATGCAAACTGACAAAGAAATGCTTTTCATTTTTTTTTATAATTTTCAATTTTAGTTTTGTTGTCTTTTTCAATGGGAGACTTTGATGATCTTCTTAGAAAGTCACGTTAAGAAGTGGGGGCCATTTGCCTTCCCTTTTTTTTTTTTTGACCAACCTTCTTGAGAACTTTGAAAAGGGAGTGACCTTAATGCGAGGGACCAAAAAAATAAATAAATAAATAAATAGGATGATATATATCAACTCATCAAGTGGTATACTTATTTTCAAGCTTGTAGACTTTACATTAAATGGTTTGGTATATTTTTCTTTTAGTCTTGATAATTCCTTAATTTGTTTTCCCTTCATGTTGAATTTGAACGAGGCGATTAAATTGTCCTGTTCCCTTTTTTTTTTTTCTTCTAGTTGAATATGACTTTTCCTAACCTCTAACCACATTAACTTAAAATATTGGTTAATTAGCTATAAGCATTAGACTTGGCCATAATGTTAGAAATTTTTTATTATTTCGTGATTATAATTTTACTGGAAGCAAATTAAATTAGTCAGTATTCAATGAATACTAAAAACTAATTATTTAGACCAACAATAAGGGACAGTCCTTTTTTTTTATATTGATGACAGTAAGATTTGAACTCTATACCTCATGATGTTATTAAAGAGAAATTACTACTTGACTACTCTCTCACTGATTATATGATTTTCTTTTTAACGAATATGTACATATATAATTCACTTAATTTTAGTATAATTTTTAAAATAAATAAATAAAAAGAACATTGCATATTTATAGTCGATTATAAGTAATAAAAGGATGAAATAATATTTATAAGTAAATAAACTAAATTAAGGGAAGAGTGACAAAAGAGTATTAGATTTTCTAGAAAGTGCAATTGTTTAAAAGTTTAATTAGTTCAATATATATAATAATAACTTTGGGTTAGGGGCTCTTAAATTTGCATGGAACGTAAAGTAAATGGTAGGATGGGGTTGGGGGGAGGGGTGTTGTAGGATTAGTGTGGTGATGGAGATTGAAAGTGGCTAGCTAGCAATGAATAAATAAGGCCAAATTGATTAATTAGGGTTTTTGGAAAAACGGTTGAGAATGGTCTATGATGGGGATTAAAATAAAGACCTTTTATTAAAAAAAAATTAATAATTCAGCAAGTTTCAACTCCCATGCTAGACGGTATTCTCTACTCTCCCATGTTAGACGGTATTGTCTGCTCTATTTTCAATCAATTTTATTCCACCATTATTGATGGAAGTTGAGCAAAAACGAGTGTCAAGTTGGTGCTTTTATTGTGATAGATGGGGATGGGGTTGGAATGGGCCTTAACCTTTTCTTTTCCAAACAGCTCCACTCTATTTATTCCTATCTATTTATTTGTATAAAAAACATTATTTATTTTATATATTACAAATAATAATATCTATATATATATATATATAGATGTTATAATATTATTGATTGTAGTGTAATTTATGGTTACTTCATTTTTTACAAAGTGAATTTTACTTTATTAATAACCATCATTGTGATAAAAATAAACTGAAAATAAAATAAATAAAAACAAAAATCACTCTAGAATTTCCCATTGACTGTGTACAAAACATCGCTGTTGAGTGTAAATACCTCTAAAATAGATAAAAATATTTATTTATTCATTTATTATTTCAATTTGTATTTTTCAATCTCTTATAACGTCTTCATTCTCTTCCCCAAAAACAAAAAAAAAAAAATCAAAGGAGGACCACCAATGCAATTGAGATTTTTGTTTTGGGTCGATCATCTAATAATTGATGGGCTGGATCTTGTTTTGGACATAGTGAACTAAGGCTAACTCAATGTATAGTCTTCAACCACTTCAGGGCACTGGATTGGACCTAAAGAGAGGAGAATTTAAGACTCCAATGTCTTTGGAGTACCTTTGGGCAGGAGCCCATTTTCGAAGGTCAACTAACTAATGGAATTTTAACATAATTGCTCAAAAAAAGCCCTCATTAACCAAAATGTATCCATTGTTCATATATTACTAAAATACCTTTTTCTTTAATTTTTTTTCTTCCGTGTCCCCTGCCCTTCCCGTCATTTACGTTAACTCTGTGTCCTTTTTTCTTCTCTCCTCCACGCATCTTCACTTTCCTCTTCTTTCTCCTTCATCCCTCCGTTTAGCTTTTTGACGGCCATACTTTCTGTTTGGAAAGACTTCATTGTGCTATTAAACACCTCCGTCACCTTCGAATGCCTGGTGAATCTTCTGTTGCTGCTGCTGCCATGCACCGCCTCTCCTCTCGTCGTTAAACCATTGTCACTTCTGGTTCCTGCCCTTTTCGCCACCGTCGCTGCTCATAGGTAAAGCTAGCTAGCTTTTTCCTTTTTTCTCCTTCTCTTTTTGATTATTCTGTTGTTTTGTTTTTAAAGAATCAAGCAATGTTGCAGTTTCTTTGAACTTGAAAATAAATAAAACAATAAAAAAAATAAAACTTTGCAAATTGTCAATTAAAAAGTTCATATTTTTTTTATTTGAATTATTTTTTTGGGAGGCCTATCTTGAGGATGCTGTGGGCATGGAATTATTGTTCTAGAATTGGTGGCACAGACACTGAGTTGACAATAAAAAATGAAAGGCCCTCTTTGTTTCTGCCCACTATTGCCTGCATTTTAACTTGAATCAATATATTGCTTATGAATTTATGCTTCTTGGGATGCAGATTAGTGGTTGAATTATTGCAGGTAATAAAAGTGAGGGCTCTTGAAATCAATCAGTTTTACAGCATATTTTGACTGTACGATGGTGAATAATTTAAGATTGTGTTAGTTCTGTGCTTGGTCAATTTGCTCAACTGGAAGCCAAATCCAGAAATTGCACTTTGAACTGCTTCAAGTTATTTATCCTTTTGGACTTGCCTGACCCACTTTTGTTATTACGATGATTTGTTTTCTGGTGTCGTTTTATAATAATAGCGTTTATGGAACGCTGGAATATCAATTCATAATCATTTGGTATGTAATGCTTGCATATCCAAGGTGTTGTCAACTTTTTTGGCCGGATATCAATTCTGATAGACCAAAACACACAGGCTTGTCATATGTTTATGACTGCACTGCTTCAGGTTCAGCTCTTTTCAACCAGTATTATGCTCTCCATTCTGTAATATAGAGCTACAATTGAACAAATAATTTTTTCAATTAGTGGAACTGAATATAATCTCAGTTGTGGTGTAGCCTGTATTAAGCGTCATGAAATAACATTGTCTTCTGCAGCTCTTTAATCGCACTGGCTTATTGCACAGAGAGTTGGCCAGATTTTTTTTGAGATTATTAGGAATCAGAATAAAGCCAAGAAAGGTTCAAGGACCAGGACCCGATGGACTTCCTACTCCCCACAATATGCCTGGGAATCAGAACTACATTGAGGGACCTAAGGATGCTCCAAGTGCTGGATGGGATAATGTATAGGGATGGGATAATATATACTTTTTATAATTTAGTAGGCTTTAAGTATATTTTAAGTTTCTTGATACATTGTATACTTAATAATAAAAAAAATTTCAATAAATTTTTTATATCAAAAAACGTTTACCCTCAATAATTTTGTTAATTTTTTATATATTATATATTTAACAATTGAATATAATACTTTCAAAAAAAATTAATAATTACAATAAATAATGAAGCATTTTTCATAAATGGTTAATAATTAAAATATAGAATAAAAGTATTTTCGTATATGATCTGTATATGATCCGTATATTTTCCGTATATGATCCAATATAAGAAATTAGAGTTAATAATTTATATAAAATAAATTATTAATTTTATTCTTGACTTTTAATTTATGTTGATACCCCATTAAAATAAGTTCCCTTTTTTATTGAATGCTTCATTACCATAAAAAATGAAGTATTTTTCGTTGATGATTAATAATTACGATAGATAATTAAGTTTTTCCGTATATGATCTGTATCTGATCCGTATATAATCCGTATCTGATCCGATATAAGAAATTAAAGTTAATAATTTATACAAAATAAATCATTAATTTTATTCTTGAGTTTTAATTTATGTTGATGCCCCGTTAGAGCAAGTTCTATTTTCGATTAGATGCTTCACCATATATATTTTCTTTTTCTTTTTCAAAACTATGTATGTTTTTTACTCTGCTCAACAACAATAACAATTCAACAAATCAATGGGCAAATTGTATGCTTTATTAAGGATGGAGTCTCTCTTGGTGATTTGATTTGCAAATCCTAAAAACCTAAACCCTAAATAAAAAAAAACACACCAAATCAGAAACCTGCAACAGTTCATCACCATCAACACCATCTTTAATATTGGAATTAAAACAAATATCCTTAGACAATTTCTTATCACCATTAAAATAAAAACACATAATAAAGTATCAGAAACTAAAAAGAAACCAAAAGGATACAAAAATAATAAAACAGAATCTACCCCGACAGAATCCTTTAACTCATCACCACCAACGACATCTTCAATAAAATTTTGAATCATAAGCTTCTTTATTCTCACAATTTGCTCCATCTTTACTGCATTTACATTTACTTTTCTTATCTTCAACACCTTTTTAAGAACCAACAATATCTACTAAACCAGAACTAGAAGCATCAAAAGCACCTCCATCTTTCCTTATACATTTAAAACAAGATCAAAAACTAAAAGTAAATCAAAGGTATTAATTCTTATACCTCTCAAAAAAATTAATTTTTTTAAAAAAGGAAAAGGAAAAAGAAAGATACGAATAAAAAAAATAAAGAGAAAATAAAAATTTTAAAAAAAAGAAAAAGAAGGAAAGGTGAAAAAATAAAAATAAAAAAGAGGAAATAAAGGAAAAATAAAATAAATAAAAA
>CATIWM010104741.1:0-17465 GCA_949671775.1 Mallotus repandus | reverse complement strand
TTGAATGCATAAACCACTTATCAAGGAATTGATCTATCCTTGTGGCGTGTTAAGGGTTAGGGTTTAAAGAACTTAGTTTTCTTTAGGTTCTAATCTTGATCAACCAAACTTACAATCTGATTTAAGCGATTCTTGGGTTTTTGAATTCAATTTGTTCTTGGGTTTCTAAGATAGCAATTCACGGGTTCATAATCATTAGGGTTTGTGGTTCTATTCCTTGAAGGTTCTTAACACACCACTGACAAGTTAGCAAGGTTGTACAATAATCAAATTGTTTGCCTTCATGGTGTGCTTGAAAGTATTGTGTCAGATAGAGGGACCACTTTTACTTCTGTCTATTGGCAAGAATTGCACAAGGCATTTAGCACAAAACTTGATTTTAGCACAGTATTTCATCCTGAGACAGATGGTCAGTCAGAAAGGACCATTTAGACATTAGAGGATATGTTAAGAATGTGTGTGATGAACTTTGGTGGTCAATGATATTTACACTTGCCATTGATTGAATTTGCATATAACAATAGTTATCATGCAAGTATTGAAATGGCTCCATGTGAAGCATTATACTGTAGAAAGTGTAGATCACCTTTATATTAGGAAGTTGGAGAGAGACAGTTAATAGGCCCAGAGTTAGTACAAGTTACTTCGGAGAAGGTTCCTATTATTCAACAAAGGTTGAAGACAGCTTTTAGTAGGCAAACAAGCTATGTGGATCCAAAAAGAAAGGATGCATCATTTTCTGCTGGGGACATGGTATTTTTTAAGGTGTCTACAATGAAAGGGGTGATGAGATTTTGCAAGAAAGGAAAATTAGCCCCTAGATACATTAGACCTTTCAAGATTCGCTTCAAAGTTGGCGAAGTTGCCACCTGAATTATCTCAAATTTATTCGGTGTTCCATGTATCCATGCTGAGAAAATATATCTCTGATTCATCTCACATTCTTGAGCCTCAGACAGTGGAGCTTAGTGAAGATTTATTGTATGAAGAATATCCTATGGCAATTATAGATCGTCAAGTGAAATTCCAATGGTGAAAGTTCTATGGAGCAACCACACAACTGAAGAATGCACTTGGGAGACAGAGATGGATATGTGCAGTTGGTATCCTTATTTATTTGAAGTTTGATGTGTAGAATTTTAAAATTTGAGGATGAATTTTCTTTAAAATGTAATACCTGAAAAAAAAACGGGTATGTGAAGATCCAAGTAATCTGGTGAAGGAAGGTAGATTTAAGTGGATTTTGGTGGAATATAAGGGTTGATGGAAGTTGATTTGGGTTGATATTGGTGGATGGTTTTTATTGGTTATTTTGTAGTTATATTGTAGTTATCGGCGGATTGGAGGTTGTTTTGAGTTGTTTTGGTTGCTTAGATTGTGGCTAAGGAAGTACAATTTCAAGTTGTTATGTCGTCGTTTTCAAGTTGCTTTGTGGTTGTTTTGAAGTTGTTGAAGGCTTGGTTGAGGAAGGTTGCTTGAGGTTGCTTTGTGTCTATAGCAACTGGTTGTTTTGTAATTGTTGGGGCGTCATTTTGGGTTTGTTGTACGGTGTTGCTTTTGGTTGATTAAAGTTGTCAAGTGAACTTAAGTTAGTGAATTGACTTAGGTTCACTTGGGTTGCTCATGGGATGTTCTTGGTTGCTAGAAAAAGACATGTGGGTGTATTTATTTGCAGAGATCAGGCTGCCATGGGAGAAGAGAGGTGTGTGGTGGCAAATATCCAGATTGGTCCCTACATTTTTCTTCTTCTTTCTCTTTTCCTTTCACTATCCAAATGAGCTCTGATTGACCTAAAATTTGGTACCCAACCATTTCTCGATGTCCTCCACACGATGGTGGTGTCCATTTAAGTAGATTCATCTTGAAAAATTTTAGATTTTTAATTTAAAATTTAGCCTAAAGTTGTGGAAGCTGGAACTCTCATCTTGTTGCTAATTAGTCAATATAAGTATTTTTACTTCATTTCCCACTATCTCAGGAGTTTATAGATGCTATTCTTACATTCGATTTTCAACTCTAGAATATTTGGTGAATTTTCAGGTAATTTTTCTTTTATTTTTAGATCTCCTTATTCTATGAGTATTTTGGGTTGTTTGAGACTTTAAAAATGTTCTATAAATTGTGGGAAACATTTTGATATAAGTAGTTAAGTCTGATATTGTGTTTTTTCCGATGAGAATCCGGCAAGTACTACCCGGATTCCAGTGATGAACAGTAAATAGCCCGGAAAAATTCTGAGTTATTTTTAATTAATAAAGTAAATTGTGGTGATCATTTCTTATAAATGGACCAAAGTTCAATTCCTTTCGGATTTTGAAATAAAAATCCCGAAGTGAATATGGGGGAAATTATATATTTTCATATATATTAGTTATATTCATTTGAAAATTTATTTAAGCATCAAGATTCATTCAGTGCTTTTTAAGGCTATTTTGCTCATTTCTGGATTTTTATAATTTTTCCAATAATTTTGAGAATTTATTTAAAGTTAATTAATTAAATAAATATTATTTATTTAGAGAATTCAAAAGCAAAAGGTTTGCAAAGACAGTTGAGGATGGGTTCGCCAGCACGCTTCACCTGTGAGTTAATTTTATGAAATGTTTGTTGAGAATATTTAGATGAGAATTTCCATGTGGTTTATATATTATTTAAGTTGATTATCTGAATTTATTTATGATTATATATCTTACCACATGGATAATTTATTTATTTTATCACCATGAATAATTCTTGGAAAGATGTTTTAGTTGGATTTATGGTATTTCATTTTTTTTTTGTATATGATTTAAATTTGATTTGGAGAAAATGGTAGAACGTGCTACCTAGTGGGTGTCCCTAGGACCACGTGTACACTGGTTGAGATCTCGAGTCTGAGAAATATGTTAATATGCTCGGTTGAGGTTGTTCTCTCGGGCAATATTTGAATTGAGCTCTGTGGAGGTTGTACTCTCGGGCTGAAAATAAAGATGTAACTTGGTTGAGGTTGATCTTTCGGGACATCTAAAATGGAATAAGTGAACAGGCTACGGCTGTAACTCGATTGAGGTTTATCTCTCGGGACTGCAGTCATTTGGATTTAAAAGAGCCTGAAGGCTATTTCAATTGAGGTTTAGGGTTTCTACCATGTTTTCCACTAAAGATTTTTAATTTATATGATTTTGTATGATAATCTCATATTTAAGTGATTTGTGAATTTTGGAAAGGATTTTATATACATATAATTTGAGTAAAGTAAAGGATTTTAAATATTTATATTACTTTATTTACAAAGGTTTTTAAATAACTATTTTTAAAACCAGCATGCATTTTATAAAATTGATTCACTTAGTGAAGTCTGATTCCCCTCAATTTATTTTTCCAGGATCTCACAGTCAGACTGATTATAGTTGTCGCCTGCACTAGATTTCTTCTTCTCCGACAATTTTATGTAGGTCTATTTAATATATGTATTGTGTATTAAATTCTAGACACTGCAGTAGTAGATGGTTTTGTATAACTTATATTGTGGATTTTAATTATGTTGGAGAAATATGTATTTGATTATGGTGGATTTAATGTGGATTATAGTTTTATTGTTTAATATTGATTGGTTTTTATTGAGAAAAATTGCTAAGGCTTACTACGAGTTTTTGGAAGATTCATGCTTTCCCATTCCCTAGTGCCGATCACGTGCCTTTTAGGTTCGTGCCGTGACAGCCTACTAGTTCTTTGATAATTTTTCTAAGAATAAGTACTTACTCAAATTATTATAATCAGATACTATTTTGAGTTTCATATACGGTTTTGAGTTTCATCTACGAATAATATTCGGAAAATATACTTCTGGTTAAAGGAAAATATTTGAATAATATTCAGATAATATACTATTTTAGTATCTGATACGATTTTGAAGTTACACATACATATAGTATTCAAATAGTATAGTGTATTTTATGAGTTTGAGATACTATTTTGAGGATCGGATACTTATAATATTCAGATAATATTCAAAAAATATACTATTTTAAGTATCATTCTTATTATTTCTTAAGCATGTCGTGTAACACAAATTTTAATTAATAATTTTTGTTAATTTTTAACACACTTGGATGATGTAGACCCAACTTTTTTTAACAAAATATAACTTTTTATTTTTTCAATAATAATATAATGACCTAAAATATAAAAAAAATTGTTAGAGATACTAAATTCTGGCCACAAAATCTGCTTTTAATTTGTAGCAGGAATGAGAGCTTTTGATTTTTTTTTTAAGAAAGAAAAAAGATGAAATGCCTTTTCCAAACTTGTTCTCACTACATTACATTATTGATGTAAAGGAAAGGAGATGAATAATTAAAAATAATCGAAATAATAGCCTCAAATTAAACTAATATAATCTATCGGTTGATTAATGTACAAGTCAGATAATATATTATTTTTTAGTATCAGATGCGATTTTGAATTTTCAAATACATATCATATTCCGATAGTATACTATATTTATGAGTTTCAAATATTGTTTTAAAGTTTCAAATACCATAAGTGTTGAACACCTTAGACAATGACAATTATTTATTTAAGTCGTTGTATATTGTTTATGCAAGCAATAAATATAAGGAAGGAACAATCTGTCAAAATTATCAAGAAACCCAACAAAAATCATCATGTTACTTGATAAAAATGAACATGTAATAAATTCAGTTCAAAGAATACAACCAAATGACCCTAATGAGATAGTTACAAGTTACAAACAATAAGCCCAACCGATCTTTGGCTGGTTTGTACAAACAAAAAAGACTCATGTCAGAACATAGAGTATTTAATTAGTGGCTATGCTCAATCAGCTTTGCCAACCCCCTAAACTCCTATCCAAGAGGATCAAAATTGGGTATGCTGCCAGTTTTCTAAGAGAGCTGAAACTAATTAGCTGAGTGATTGCCAACCAAGATTCGCATCCGTATAAAAGCACAATTTTTTATAACAAAACTGCAATCATTAACAAAACACATATAGTGACAGAGGTTGTGAGAGAATCAGCCTTAAAGAGACGTAGCCGAGGGCTGTCAGAACTTGTTGAATTGGAAGACGGGGCAAGCGATGTTGTATTTGTCAAGGTGCCACTTCTTCCAGAATGCAAGCAATGACAAGAAACTTCAGCAAAATATTATTGGAAACCAAGATTCTGAACCAGAGTTTGGAAGTAAGGAATACAACAAAAACGAGAAGGGAATTCACAACAAATTTTAATTGCTGAATGTTAAATCATTTGAAAGCTCTGATTCATGCCTTCAAGGAAATATACACGAACCATGACCTGGACCAGTAAAATAACATTAAAATTGTATCAAGCAAAACCAGCAGAAAACAAGTAAATAAGAACTAAAGATGTCTCGGCTTCCAAATGCCTTAGGCAAGTTTAGCAGTCATGTTCTGAAAAATCAAATTGTTTAGGACCAGGAATCAAACTCACTAATATTGCTATAAATTTTCTAGTTGCAAAATGCTACCAATTTGATGGACCTTTTGAACAAGGAGTTTTCGCCCGCATGATGGATCACTTTTGGTCAGGTTCTCTCCACCTTCATTTAACAGTATAAAGAGGTTTTCGAAAAGGTGAAAAATTTTGGCAGCTAACAACATGAGTCCATTAATGCTCACATATTATATGCCATTTTCGAATTAGTCCGACCAAACCTTGACCCAAAGAATTAAAAACAGAATGACACATTAACGCAATTGACGTACAACAATTCTCAAATCAGTACTGATATATCAATAAGGGTTACGTATTTCTTACTTTTCTTGAACAATTTTACAAGACAAATTCGAGACAACCTTTGAACACTCTAGGCATTCAAACCAAAATGAATCTAAAGCCTTTCCGAAAGCAAGCCTTGCATCAATCTACGAACTGATATAAAGTGATTCTCGTCTGGATGAGAACCCGCTGCCATTCCACGCCATCATCTTAGAATGGCACCAGCTACAATTTTCAACTAGCAGAATTGGGGAACACAGCCCAGTGACAACAGACAAGCAGGTTTCTTTCTCTTAAAGGATCACACATAAGTCATAGCAAACATCTTCATAGCTTAAAACTTCTGGAAGGAAAAACTGCCATTTCCGTCTTGTTAACATTCAAACTCATCGCTTTCTCAGTGGTGAGCCCTTCACAGCTTTCATGCTTTGAGAATCCCTAAAGCAAACAAAGTGCACTAGTGTTTTCCCATTGGGATAAACAGCAAAAACACTTGTTCCAATTTTCTTGTTACAAAGGGAGCACATACTATCACTGGTGATCTTCACAACTGATTTCCTTTGGTTGTACAACTCATCTTTCACCTGTTTCACATGACCATTTATTTAGAAAAGGAGTAGTAGACTGTTGTACAAAGCATGCATTTCAACAAACACTAGAAGCAAATTGAATAACATAATCCAAAAAAGCTCAAAGTGAGAAATTAAGATTTAAACACAAAAAAAAAATATTTATGCAGAAAAATAATTGTTCTATAGATTTGCTGCAACTGGGCCTATTATGCTTGAGACTCTAAAAAACATGGTACAAACAAGCTCATTAAAGCTTGTTTCCATCTGATTATGAATAAGCATGAACTTAGACCAGTTTTTCTTAATTTTTTCCAGTGAACAGACTCATTTTGAGCTCATTCATGTTTGTTTAATTACTCTTTTAAGGCGATAAAAGTACATTCATTGACCAATTTTAAACTGGAAACTGCTAAAGCTGATCATCTCTTGGCAATTTTCAATAAAATTTGGTTCAACATCTCTTGGCAATTTTCAATAAAATTTGGTTCAACATCACAAAAGACAAAATATAGTAGAAATTTACAATTGTAGCTCCCATCTGAAAGAGTTTAAAAAAAGATAGGGAAGAGAAAAAGACCAGATTAAGCAAGAAAGAGAAAATTATAGGGAAGCAGCCTGGAACTGACTCCCACATCACTTGCATGAAAAACATATAGGGGCTGTCTCCATTGCGCAAGGAACAGCCAGCTCTCCATTTGTACTGTAAAATGAGACCTCTATGGCCATCATATGGCCCATCCCACTATTTGTTATTAAATCAGAAATTGATGTAATACATGAAGAATAGTCAGAAAACACATGCTTTTCCAGGCCAAACAAGTAGATACTTGTTAGAATTTGATGTAATACATGAAGAATAGTCAGAAATTGACCCCAACATAAATTTGGAACCATGATAGAAGACAACCAATAAAAATAAATTAACACAACTCTACCATATACATTAGAAATAAATTCTCAAACCAATTTAAAGCTTTCATAAATTAATCCTAAGATGTTGCAGAATGTCTTGTAAGAATTTTTTTTTTTTTTCCCAATAAAGTTAATGCCGATTACAAAGTACGAAGTTGATACCTGCAAGTTCTCACTCTGCCTCAAGCTCTTGATGACTGACAGATTCCTGTATGCTTCACTGGATTTTCTCACAAGAGGTCCAAGAAAAGGAACCAAATTCTACAGAAAAAAGGCAGAGCATACCATCAGAATATAGGGAATAGAGCCAAACAGTAAATACATATTCTGATGCCTCTATCAGAAATTACATAGACTAGTTAGGGCAACGGCATAATACAACAATCGGATTAAGCCCCCATAGAAGCCCTATCTGGTGTGGTCGAAATCTATTAGCCTAATAGTTGTACACTAAATACCTGCAATTTTGTTTCCTTTGGCAAAAGTTTGAGGGCCTGAGCACCATTGATTCTGTCCCACCTTCTGCTCAAAAGGTCAAGTACCTCATCAAGCATAATCGCAGCACCTCCTTCCTCTCCAAATTCATCTGCATCACCATCACTCCTGCCACTGTCAGTGCTACCAAGACTTGCACGCATGTCCTCTGCACCTTCTATTGCAGCAATTTTCTTAGCTCCACGACCTCCTTTAGCTTTGTATGAAGTCCCAGAGCTGGCCTTAGGAATATTTGTATTCTGGGAGGATACTATGTTTGTAATTCTCTTTTCGAAGTTCTTGACTGTCTTGTGAGGATTCAGATAAATTTGCAGAAGTGTTATGTATATATTGGTAGAAGATTTTGCAGATGCTTGATTAACAGCATATTCATAAACCCGATCACAATAGGACAATGCCAGTTCCGGGACATGAAGCTGGTAAGTTCAAAAAAACCTTTTTCAATTCATGAAGACAAAAGGGAAAAATAATGAACAAATAAATAGATAAGTAAGAATTAATCACAAAATAAAAGGAATCTCCTGGTAGCACTTTTCATTAAGGAACTAAAGGCCATTATATCTCAAATCACCGGGGGTGGCTTCAATTTCCCATATGAATGGCTTTTAGCTTTATATAATGTTCCATTGTGAGTGATATCACTCATTAACTGTATTATTTAAACAGATTGATTTGCACCAATATAAACTTCATGAACATAATAAGATAACGGAGATAATGCTGATTCATAGTGATGTCATTTTTTAACCATCTCATCTAAGCAGATTGATTTAGACCAGGACAAACCTTATGAACATAAAGAGACAAGGCAAGCTCATGATGGTTCATTTTCCCCAGTAATATTGCACGCTCCTCATATAATGCATCTGTTGGAAGACGTTTCAATAAAGCCTCAGGATTATACCCTGATATACTTTCCAATGCAGACAATAATTTCTTCCTTGTTGGGGAATAATCTTTTTCATCCCATTTCTGTTGAGCACTCAGGTCTGCATACCAATCAAGTACTTCCGAAAGATATATTTGTACCTACCACAACAAATAAATTTGCTAATGCCATCGCTTAGGCAGCCGTATAGTGATAAAACATGTTCAACAGCACTGTCTGTTTTGCCAAGTCACTTTAGATTATATAATAATATGATATGAAAAGCAAAGCAAGAGTTCCTTACCATTTCATTCTGCAAGTTTCCAGAGATCCCATTCTCATTCATTGCAAGCATAAGTTCTAAATATCTCCCCTGCTTGCTTGGAGCATGCTGCTTCAAATAAGAATTGACCAAGTCTGCAGGAATATTCCCAGACAAAAAAAGCTCAATAGTTTGAGTTGGACAGCTTTCTAGAACAAGCATTGAGAACTCCAAGACGAGCATGGGGTCTGTCCCGCAAAGAGGCTGCACAAGAAAATGCATCAATAAGCTGGCAGCAAATCCAACCAATTCAAGATATAATCCATCAGTCTAGGCCAAGATGCCTTGAAAATCCCTTTTCATTGTGAGAAAAAAATGTCAAGTATTCTGACCAGAGCTCTTGTATAAAGAAATTTAAAAAAAAAAAAAAGTTGATTAAATGAATGTTTGGAAATACATTAAGACTTAGGAAGATGTCCTCATGACTGCCTAAACGCTGAGGGAACATATTCCAACTGGCATTTTTGAAGTTAAATTACATGAATCTAACAGGCAAAATGCTTATAAAGTTAAATGATGGTATACCTATACCAACTACATATAGATGGTAATAGACTGAACAACTAAAAAGCGCTGTCTACTTTTAAATTCTAGAATGAGAATTCAATCTATGCTTTTGTGTAAGGCTAAACACAGAACAGAGAAAATACTAAACCAAAAGACATTAAAACTGTACTAATAGTTTTATGACTATTTGGTACGGTACTAAATATTTACAAAAAAAAAAAAAAAACGAACCAAGAACCGTTCCGAACCGAAAATCAAATATAGTACCGAATATTAATTTAATTAGTAATACATAGATATTAATAAATAGTAGTAAATAGTAACTTAATTATATACTTTTATTTATATTGTCAAGTGATATACTTATGTATAATAATATATGATAAAAATTAATATGTTTTGTGATTAAAATATAATAAATAAATTGTTAACAAAATATTTTTATGAATTTTATTATTATTATTATTAATATTATCATTTTGTTACTACTACTACTATTATTATTATTCAATTAACAAGTAAAAATATGAAATGTCTATTATATTACAATTAGAACTTAAAATATTAAAATAAAAAATTCATATTGCATAGTTTCAAATAATTCAATCAACAAATAAGAATGCGGAATGTCCATTACAACATACTTTAAACTTAAAATATGAGAAATAAAAAATTATTATTATTATCAATAACATGTAAAAATTTGGAATGCCCATTATATCTAATCTTATTAATTTTTAATTAAAATATGTTGTTATTATTATATTTAGTAACTTATTAATTATTATTGTTGTTAAGTAACATAATCTTATTGATATTATTTAAAATTAATGAGCTAAATATTATTATAATTATTATTTTGCTACATAATAATAAATAGACATATTATAGATAACCAAAACGATGTAGTTTTGGCCTAAAACTATGTTATTTTGATTAAAGTAAATAGTGATCTTACAAACAAAAATAAGAGAAAATAGGTTACTTTTATTAATTACTAACAAGCACGGATACGATACGACACGGATACGGCGATACGGCAATTTTTAAAATTTAAAGACACGACATGAGCAAGACACGTTTTACGTTTTAATATATATATTATAAAGATGATTTATTAAAAAAATAAAGTTAGTCAATTAAATATATAATTAAATTAAATAATTAAATTGAATTATTAATTAAATTAAATTATACAAAAAATTAAGCTAAAAAGTGTCCTAAACAAGTATCCCGCCATGTTCTCCACGTGTCCTTCCCATGTCCTAAAAATAAAAAAATAAAAAAATAACAGGACACGTGTCCAGTCGTGTCGGACACATGTCGGGCTCGTATCGACGTCCAAAAAGTGTCCAACACGGATATTTCACTCTATTTAAAGTGTCGGTGCTTCATAGATTAATTAAAATATATTGCTAATATTATATTTAATAATTTATTAATTATTATGTTATTAAGTAATTTAATCTTATTGATGTTATTTGAAAGTAATGAGGTAAATAATATTATCAGAATTATTATTATTATTATTTTGTGTGTATATATATAAACACATATATACATATAATAACCAAAGCATATTTTCACCCAAAACTATGTCGTTTTGATTTGTGGATAATAAATATAATTTTGATTTATTTGTGGATAATAAATATAATTTTAATTAATAATATAAATTTGTCTATTACATAAACTCCCAAATTTCCGTTTTGAACCGTACCATACCAATCCGTTCCAATAAAATCGAATCTCTATGCCGAACCATCCCAAAAAATGGGATGGTAGAGATTTTATTTTTAAAATCCTCGAAATATGGTATGGTTTGGGAGATTTTAAATTTTCAGATTTCCCTGACCCATACTCACCCCTACTTATGCACATACTGCTAGCTAACTTTTTATAATAAATACAAAGTACAGAAAAAATGGTGTCCGACCAAATGAGAAAGCTTACCTTGAGATAATCTATAATTGATTCGGGCTTAAACTTTGAGGTAAGCTCAGCTTGGGTTTTTGACTCTTCAACTAATTGATGCAAAAGCTTAAGAGCTTCACGGTGCTTGGAGTTGCATTTATAAAGTTCCAATAAGGCAGCATGATGATTCTGTTTCTGAAGAATCTCCTCACATATATTTAAGTCACAATAGTTAACACCTTTGAGTAATTCTAATGCTGCAGAAGACTGTCCAGTAAGAAGAAGCGCTTGAAGTAATGCTGTATCCAGTATTGATGCCATTTCCCTGGCTCCTGAGTTAATGGAAATATTGCATCGCCCCTAGGTAACCAAGAGAGCAGAAAGTCATTATAAGAAAGTAGATATCCTTAATAGATACATTTTATTCTAATATGCATATTTCTCAATGCAGGAAGTTTCAAGTTTCAGCTGGATAAATGCACAATATTGCGCCAAGGGTGATAAGAAGATTTTCAGTATTGGGAACAACAAATGTAATGTAACAGAAAAATGTTATTCATATCTAGTGGAAACACACTTCTTATAACTCTTTAACAGCACAAGATTTATAATGTTGGCATTTGATCTGTCTGTTTCAAATTTAAAAACACTTAACAATACCATTGGGGTCTATTTTCCCCAACATACCCCACACACACATAAAAACCCTTTCCCACATCCTTCCTAGGTTCTCTCTCTCTCTCTCTCTCTTTCTCCATCCCTCCAGCAAACATGAGCAAAGACAGACAGAGGATGTTCAGAAACACTATACACACTTTTCTATATGAAATGCAAATAGTGCATTTGGTAGAACACATAAAACATAACATAAAAGGAATTTCTTTTAACACCTAAAACATGGGGGAAAAAAGAGTTTTCTACCTTGTTGGATCTTCTAAATCTACTAGAGTCATAAGGTCCAAAACTATCCCCAACAGCATCTAAAACAACTTCTTCTGTTCCCTCAGCTGTGGCCTTCTCAATTATACTGTATCTCTTTTTCTGCAAGAACTTAATGAGAGCCATGAGGGTATTGTGGCTCATTTTCTTGGATTCAAGGGCAGCATGCTCATCAAATTCATTTGACTGTAGTGGAGGTAAGGATTCCATATCATCTGAAACTCCAGATGAACCTCTTGAGAGATATGGGACATCTGAAGGAATATCCATTAGCTTTTCTGGTTCAGGAACCACAGACGTTTTGGGAAGAACAATGGATGGATAGAGAGAAAGCACATAGGTGATATCCACTTGGGATGCTAAAAAGTGCTCCATGGCTTCCTCATAGCTCCCATTATCAAAAAGATAGTGAGCATATCTGCAAAAAAATGATATAAAATTATTCAATCCAAAAGCATTTGGAAATGTAAATAATCAAAACTGAAAGAAAACAACAAGGGTAAAGCATATACACAGGATACAAATGTATTAGCCAAAAATTTAAGTGGTTTACTATAACACAACATCCAAGTAAATCATATTAACATATCTTCTCCTTCCCTAGAACCCGTAAACTGCATAGCAATTGCAAATGAAATTTCAACAGTTCCAAGGACTTTGCTCAACACGTATAAACAAAGACCACATTTCATGCTTAACAAGTCCAACAAAATGCTGATAGAACCTTAGAGTTTTATCAACAGAAATTGAAGAGAGAACTAAAAGTAAAGCAAAGGTTTGATCACTTCAAGGGGAACAACCTCCAATGAGGCCAAAGGCCTTGAAATAAATTCTACTGCTTGAAGAAAAGAGTCCACTAAACATTTTGTGATAGGACATTAGTGCCGAGTAACAATATGTTGATCAAATATAGCTTTAGGCAGGGTTTTGATTTCACAATTGGAAAAAAATATCCAGCAAATGATGTTGCATCACATCATAATCACCCAACTTTTCTTAAGACGGAAAGCATGAAACACTAAATGTATTTTAGAAGTGCATCCAAACGGTAAGCAACTGGACTGATATGTTCCAACGCCTTGTAGGGCTCAAAAAAAGCAAGAAGATAACTTCATGAAGGACCGAACCTTAACAAAATTGCACTTATAAGGCTGAAGACGAAGAAAAACCCAGTCACCCACTCAAATGCTCGCCCATTATGATGTTTATCAGCTTGCTGCTTCATACGAGCTTGTGTAGCCACAAAACTATCCTTTAAAAGTTGTATTAGCCAATCCCTATGGAATAATTCCTTGCCCACTTGGTCAAACTTCAAAGAAATCAGGATATATTCAGCAATCATGGGAGGTTGACCATAAACTGCTTCAAAAGGAGTCATTTTAGTAGAAGAATGATAAATGGTATTGTACCACAATTCTACCCAAAAAAGCCATTTCACTCACTCTTTTAGTTGACCATTGGTAAAGCATCAAAGGTAATTTTCTAGACATCTATTCACCACTTCAGTTTGTCAATCTGTTGAGGGATTATAAGCAGTCTCATATTCAATTGGGTACCTTGTAGGCTATAGAAACTCCTTGGATTTAGAGAGTGTTGGCCCAGACCTGCTCTAGTGAACACATAAATAGGATTAAACCCATATAATAAAAAACCAATCGTCTTGTGTTAAGGCTTAGTCTACATCATTTAAATGTCACTACTCTTCATATATTTTAGATTAGATGTGGGATTCATTCACATCTCCAACACTCTCCATAGGCCTATAGAGTGTTGGCCACACCTGTTATAGTGAACACATAAATGAGATTGAACCCATATAACAAAAACCATTTGGCTTGTGTTAAGGCTCAATCTACACTATTTATATACCGCTTGAACTCTTTATATATTTCAAATATGAGGTTCATTCACATTTCCAACATAGGCAAAAAAAAACCTTTCCATAAAGTATTGGTGAAAACCTCTTTCGTATAGTTTTTTCCCACATTCCCAGCAAAGAGAAAAGCAACACTTGCAGCAGTATGACAACACAAAAATGAGCATATTTTGTAAGGCCATCCATAACCACAAAGATTGTCGTTTTACCTTGAGATGGTGGAAGGCCATCAATAAAATCCGTTGATATATTGATCCAAGCATCTTCAAGAATAGGTAGATGGCAAACATCACATTCAGCAACAAACTTACTTTTCATTCACTTCCAGTAAAAACGTTGATAGATATGTTTATACATACGAAGGAATCCGAAATGACTTGAAGATGATGAAAAATGAAACTCTTGCAAAATAATACTTTAGTATAAAGAATTCAATGTCAAACCAATTCTATTTTTGTAGTGCAAGTCAATAGAATCCCAATTGTAGTTAAGAATAAGTTGGGTCTTCTAGTTGTTAATGATATCTTGAATTTTAGAATCATTGCACGACTCATTCCTAATAAGTTCCAACGTTTTGCAAGTAGGAATTGGAATGGCTACTAACTTAGCTTGTTCTGGGAGGCAAGAAACAACATTTGAAACCAATTTCTCATTTCCCTTTTTATAAATAATCTCATAATCAAAACCCAACAACTTAATGACCCATTTTTGCTGCTCTAAAGAAGAAATTCTTTGCTCAGTAAAATATTTCAAGCTTTTCTAATCCGTGCATATTTGGAAATGCCGACCAATTAAATAAAGCCTCCATTTAGCAACTGCATGACCAACAACAACAACAAACAACATCTCTTTATCATAAACAAATAGCCTTAGATGAAATTGGAAGAGTTCGACCTTGAATTAAAACTACTCCAATGCCTACTCCTAAAGCATCAAATTCAATTACAAATGTCTTCTTAAAGTCTGGGAAAACAAGAACTGATGTAGTGATAATTGCATGCTTGAGGGAATTAAAGGCATGAGTAGCTTCTTCATCCCACTTAAATGAATTTTTTTAAGTTATCGCGTCAAAGGAGCAATGATTTTTGATAATAACCAAGAAGTCTCAATAATCCTCATAGGCCCTACATTGGTTATGGAAGTGGCTAATCTTTAATTGCTTGGATTGTGGAAGGATCAACTACAAACCCTTCTCGAGAAACAACATGGCCAAAAACATTTTGATTTCTTGACAAAAAGACAAGGCTCGTGAAAAAGGGTGAAAACAACTCAAATGTAACAAATAGCTTTCAAAGGATAGGCTACATACCAAAACATCATCAAAGAAACTTAAAACTTATGAAGATGAACTAGAAAGACATCATTTATCTGACTAAAAAGTAGACTGTGCATTAGTTAATCCAAAAAGCCTAATCAAGAACTCATAGTGACTTATATATTTTCCAAAAGCAGTTTTCTAAATACCACCTTCATGTACTCGAATTTGGTGGTAGCCAAATCAGAAATCCAATTTAGTAAAGAGCTACCTCTCCTAGTTCATCCACTAATTAATCAACCAAAGGAATAGAGTACTTGTCCTTTACTGCAATTTTATTCAATGCTCGACAATCTACATATATTAGCTAAGATCCATCCTTCTTTTAGACTAGTAGCACCAAAAATAAATATGGTCTAACAATGGATATTGTAATCCATACTTCAAGAATAAATTAAGGATTCAATCACTTCGAGGGGATCAACCTCCAGTACATTACTTGAAGAAAATAATATAATATATATATATATATATATATATTTATATTTATAGTCCTAAGACTTTGTCAACTAGGATTCATATTCCTTAGTCAACTAGAAAAAGGAAATAAACTATAAAATATTCATTAGCCAACTATGAAAGAAGAGAAACTAAAAAAGGAAAATATTATTTTATAATCTTATACAATTATTATTGTAGGAAATATTCCTACTATGATTTGAATAACTAAATAGTTGTAAAATTAGGACTCAAATCACCAAACTCAAATATTCTTAACAAATGCTTAGCCAAACAGCATGTTAGCTCATCACCACCTCCAATTTTGAACATTTTCATAATATCAGAACCCCACAATTAATATATAAAGAATAAAAAACCTTTAGGTAGATAAGTTTTAAGAATAATACACCATGGCAAAGTAGGAAAAGAACACCTTTTTGATTGATAGGTTGGGTTAAGCACAATCCCTATACTCACATGCAGCATACAGTCCTTGGCTATTCACAATTCCCCTGAAATTTTCAGGTTTCCGCTGTTGAGTTCTCTTACTATTATTTACTCACATTAAGCCCTCCAACTTTTACTTTTAACCATGTAGACATTCTTATAATGTTTGGGCTCTTTGACAAAGCTCATGTAACACAACCATATGAAAAGAGAAGTAAAAAAGTATAATATTGTTGAAAAGCAACAAAGATAAGGGTTACAAAGTCTAGAACGACAATGATAAAAATACTCCAAACAATAAAGGCACCTAGGTTTCAATAGATGGCCTCTTCCATTACTTTTTTATTGACCCAAAATACATGGCTTAATCGACAACAATAAAACCATCTCTTCTATTATTCTCAAACCCAAACTCTACTTACTCAAAAGAACAAAAAAAAATGAAATCGAACCAACAAAAATAAAGAACATATAGGCCCTGAGAACACAGGACCAAGAGAAACTGAAGTGAGAGAAAGAACAAAAGAAGAAAAGAAGATTGTTTTTACTGTATGCCCTATAGCCAATCAATTGATTGCATGAAGACTTGTCTGCTAGGCCTTTTCTTTACAGATCTCAACATCTCTCCTTCCTCATCGGCTGATTTTTGTCAAGTCAGAAAACTTTTAAATGACAAGCTGACACCACTCACACATTTGACAAAAATTATAAACACCCCTCAATTTGATTTATTATTTAGAGTAGAATGCTATGCTGACACCACTCACATTTGACAAAAATTACAAATACCCCTCAATTTGATTTATTATTTAAAATAGAAGTTGGAGGGTTTCATGCCAATGAATAAAAGTAAAAGGGCTCAATGGCCAAAACTCGATTATTTCCAAGGGGGTTTAATAATTGTGTCCCAAAAAGAAATGAAAAAAAAACAAACAAAGAATACCTAAAAAGCAGTATTAAACAATCATTTCAAATAAAACACATTACCTTATATGAATTGAACCCTCCTTTGCTGCTCGAAGGCTTGAATCTTCTGGTGGAAGCAGCTTACACAAGGCCAAGGCTTCCTCAAAATTTCCAGATGCTGTTAACTGAACAATCTGCAGATCAATAACAG
>CATIWM010104736.1:0-14371 GCA_949671775.1 Mallotus repandus | reverse complement strand
TTTTTTTAAAAAATATTATTAAAATAAAATTATAATTTTTATTAAATATATTAGCATTTATTTAATAAATAATTTATTTTTAATTTTTAATAAATAATTTTAATTCATAACTTATATTTTTTAAAATTTATTTAGATTTATTTAAATTCACGAATAACTCGTGAACATTAACATTAAGTAATATAATGAGCTCGATTCAATTATAAATAAACCAAGTCCGAATGAATTAAAATTCTATTAGATTCGGTTACACCTCTACATATACACCTAGATACCCCACCAAATATAGAGTAGTTAAGATTTATTTTTTTGCAAAGCGGCAGCCAAAACCTTCAACGTTTGTTATATATAAAAACAAAAACTTCTCAAAATGGTGTAATTATAAAAGAAAAACCAAATATTAACATAAATTTTGTTTTACATATGCTGATAAAATTGTTTTATGACAATAATAATAATAATTGTAAAATTACTATATTTTATTAAATTAAATTGAATTAATTAAAGTGTAACGAATTTTAAATGTTATTGGTAAGAAAAAAGTGATTTGAGCACAACACATATACAATGCCTTAATTAAACTCTGAAAATTACCGTGTAATAAATAGAAAAGAAAAATATTTCAAAAAAATAAAAAAGAAAAATGTGATCTAAAAAAAATAGAAAAGAAAAAGAATATAGAAATAGAATGGATTTAAAATATAGCAATTAGCAAGCAACCACAATTCACAAAAAGCAGAGTCTAGGAAACACGTACCAGCCAGTGAGCCAGGAAGCAAAAGGACCCCACTTATTACCACAAAGCTTAGCACTCCAAAAGTAGAGCCCACCAGAAGTTGGATAAGCAGAGCAAATCTCAGCCATTGATAACCCAACCATCATGGTCATCAGCCCCACAATTGGCCAACCATAGATCATTGTCAAAGTCCCACCATAAGTCAAACCAGTAGTATACAGTGTTGTTAGACCGGTGATCACTGATATGATGGAGAAAGTCACAGAAAAGTTGGCAATTGCCCTACACATATTTACACAGTAACAAATCTCATCATCTACATTAAAAATATATTATATTATATTATATTATATTATATAACAATTTTCATTAACTAATAAAAAGACAATTAACTGAAGAATTATATGTATAAAAAGGCAATAAGTATGTATAATGTTGTTACGCACGAGAGAGTACGTCTGAGCTCTTGCTTGTAACCCAGCTGCTGCAATCGATCACTGTCGTCGGAATTAATGGCGGCAGTGTCGTGGAGGTGGTCTCCGCCGAGAAGGGGGTAAGAGGAGGCAGAGTCTTCATGTTGGCGGAGTTTAATGATGTGAGAATCCATTTCTTTTTGTTGCCAAGATAGAAAATCTGAGGAGACGCTGCTGCCAAGTATAAATGCAAATATTTCCAATCTAACAGTCAAAGAGCTCTACTCGGTTCCTTGACTTTTTTTTTTTATTATTATTAATAAAAGGATGGAAGGGAAACAAGCAAGTTCTGAAAATTAATGCGAAGGAAACTAATACTTTCATTTGCTATGGCTGTGTCATATGCTTTAGCTTTAGGTGCATTATTTTTGGTCCCCGTGGCAGCACTATTTCGCAGCCTAGCAACAACATTTTTTTTATGGCTATAAATGTTTGATAAATCTTAATCACTTTTGCTGAACCAGTATTTTATGGAAATCTGAAATTTTATGGAAATTTTTTAGTTGCTTAAAGTGATTAATTTCTATATAAGGAAAAAATAAAAAGTGGAGGGATACAAATTTTACTCTCTTTATTTGAATGTTTACTCACATATTTTGTTATTTAAACTATTTATAAGGGGCTAGACTAATTTTTTATGAAGTTAAAATTTTATTTTTTTTCCAATTAAAGTTGTGTTTGGTAAAAATAAATTTTATAAAATTTATTTACAAATTTAAATGATTATGTTTGGTTTAAATGAATTATTTATGAAATTTATTTTTAATTTTAATTTTTTAATTTTGTGAAATTATTTATGATAACTCTGAAATTAACTCAGCTGTAGATGTTGCATGCACAAAGAGTTAAAGGACTCCAATGCATAAGTTCAATAATTTGTATATGAGAGAAAGTATTGAATGAATAGAATATAGAGAATGTTGAGAATGAATAACTTAAAGAAGAGATAACAAGTATATATAAAGAGATATTTAATTCAAACATGATTGGATTTGGACTTCTATTGTTGATAACTCTTGTCCTTGGATGACTAGTTTTCCTAGGTAGGGTTAAGTAGATTAGCTCTTTCCATATAGATTTATACTTTTTCATGAGTTTTAGAGTGTTGGGCCTTCATTCTGGGCCTAGACACGGATATAGATATTAACAAGTTCATGGACCTCGAGAATGTTGGCCCACGTACACATATGTGGAATTATAAATGAAGTTGAACCCATGTAATACAAAACAAATTGACTTGTATTAAAGTCCAATATACACCAATTATAAGTCACTTTATTGCTTTGCACTTTTTAAACAATTACACTTGCCAACACACAAATGGGCTGCACCTAACGACTTAAACAAGCTATACCCAATGACTCATATGGGCCACACCCAATGACTCATATGGGCCACACCCAATGACTTAAACGGACTACACCCAACGACTCATATGGGTCGTATCAAACTTAAACGGACCGCACCCAATAACTCAAATGGAGTCACAAATGGATTACACCCAACTTCAAGTCTTAAACACAAGAGATCACTACTTTGATACCATATTAATAAGTCCACGGGCCTCAAGAGTGTTGGCCCACATACACACATATGAACTTATAAATGAAGTGAAGCCCATGTAACTCAAACCAATTGACTTGTGTTAAAGTCCAATCTACACCACTTATAAATCATTTTATTATTTTGCACTTTTTCAACAGTTACACTTATGTATTAGAGCAAATTAAGAACAAGAATTTTGGGATCGTTCAATCTCCTACAACAATGAATGGTGAATCCTTAATGTATTCATAAAGATATACCAATATGATGGGTACATGTTTTTCAAACTCTATACATATAGCTATAATGATGATGCATCTTTATTTTTATTTTAATGAATGTGTATCTATATGAGTATGCTTGTGTAATGAGTTATAGTTACTCTTATGAAAATAAATAATTAAGAAAGAAAGTTTATCTATTGGTGTGCTTGAGGTGAAGCTACTTTTAATCTTTCTATTATAAAACTTGGTTGTCATAAGCAATGATATACATAATCGTTATACAAAAAGTCTTTAAAGATGAACATAGGCTTATGATATGCACCATCCTTAATGAATTACTACCATTATTATGGTAAAGTGAATTCAAATTTTGGTATAAATCAATAATGCTACTTCTTTATATGTGTAATGCTATAGATGCGCTTAAAAATCCATGTCAATAGCTAGTGGGTGAATGAGGTATATATGCATATATTTGAATATATACACGTGATAAGTCACAACTTATTGTACTATTTATACTGAATATAAATATTTAATATTTAAATATTATTTATGATATATGTTAAAAATTGCAATGCATTATATGATTGTATGCCTTTAATTAGATATAAAGTGCAAGAAATAAAACTTACTGATTTTGATGAGGAGCAATAGAATAGCGCTTGATATATGCGTAGAATGTGAGTTGTGGAATTTATTTTCCACAAACGGCGCTACTTAATAACTTTGAAATTAGCTCATCTATAGAACTTGCATGCACAAAAAGAGTTAGGTGAATTTGTGGGTTTCCTGACAAGAACTTGGAAATTTAAGTTACATATTTGTATATAAGAAAAAGTATTTAATGAATAGAATGTTGAGAATGAATAAAGGTAAATATATTAGCTCAAATCTGATTGGATTTGGACTTCTATTGTGGGATAAGGTACAAATTAGACCCTTTAACTTTACCCTGAAGTTCATATTTAATCTTAATAATTTTTGGTCTCAATTGGATCTTAATCTTTAAAAGTTGGATCATATTGGATCCTTTTTTAAAGAATTGTTGTAATTAAGTCCTAAAAATCAAGGAAAAATTTAACTTTAACATTAATTAATAAAAATCAGTTTGAATAATAATGGAAATTGATGAAATTATTTTTAAAATATACATTTATGAAGTTTTTAAAATTTTTAAATTTATAAAAACCGTTTTTAATATTTTTTGAAAATTTAGAAAAAAAAGTTAAAAATAATTTTTATATATCTAATTTTTTTGAAAGAAATACCAATGATATCGTTATAAAAGATCAGTAAGAAGTGCATGAACTGAAAAATCTGGAGGACTTAACTGCCACTTCATACAGTTTGGCATAGAAAGAGCGGCTTTAGCAACAGTATGAGCTGCCATGTTCGTAGACCGTCTGAAAAATTTGAAACACATATTAGCAAAAGATGATGCTAGGTGTTTACATGGACCCATAAGGAGAAATACAAACAGAGCTTCTAATGTCATTGATGGGAGTTTGAGAATCAGATTCCACCAAAACATTGTCCAAGTTCTTTTCAAGCAGCCAACCAAGAACCTTATCCAGACCTAAAGCCTCAGCTTCATGAGGGCTGAACACACCGGGATGAGACTTGCTAATAGCATAAACTATATCACCTGCAGAGTTGCGAACAACCCAACCCTAACCCACACGACATCCATTCTCAGAAATAGCAGCATCGACGTTGACAGTAAGAGCAGGCCTAACCGACTTCTCCCACTTCAAGTGGCCTTCCTTTATACTAGTAGCTCTATCTGGATTAGACTGAGCCCCTTTACCATGTTGAGCCTCACGCCACTCTTGCAGAAATGTTGCTGCAAAATTCAAAATCTGATTCGCATTCATACACTTTGAGTTCCAAACACACTCATTCCTATTTAACTACAAGGACCAACAAATCATAGCTAGGAGGTAACAATTATCTAAGGACAACTTTGAAAGTGCCCCTGCAATCCAATTAATCAACTTGGTATGAAGACATTCCACATCCTCATCGGACCACTACCTCTCAAACAATCTCGAAGCATGCCACACTTGATTCGCAACAGGGCATTCAAAATAGATATGCTATGCTGATTTTGAACTCAAATTACAAACTTTACACCCAGCGTCAACTCCAACTCGACGCGAAATGAGAGTAGTAGTAGTAGGTAAAATACCATTGTATAAGCGCCAAATAAAATTTCTAAACTTTGCTGGTACTTTCATTCCAGAGTGTCTTCCAAAAACTACAAGATAAAACATTTGCTTCCCCTTGAATCAATCTATAGCAACTTTTGACAAAAAATCTGCCATTTAATTCATGAAGCCAAAAACACGTATCCCAGACCCTTCTCCGTGATAAAGGGATGCAAAGAATCAGATCACAATCTCTGGCATAAAAAATATCCTGAATAACATGTCTATCCCACTTATTTTCTTCCATAGATAGTAAAGAAGAAACTTTTTGAGAAGCCACATTTGGGGGGAGGATTGTTCAAACCAAACTATTCTTAGTGCCTAAAAGCCAAGTATCAAAACCGATACAAATATCTTCACCGGTGTCAACTCTCAACCTACATCCTGCCTTCACCCACTTTTGAGTAGTCCACAAGCTACACTAAATGAAGCTTGGATTAAAACCTAAATTAGCAGATAAAAAATCACCATTCTTGAAATGTCGAGCTTTGAAAAGCCAAACAATAAGAGAATTTGGCTTAGTTAAGAAACACCAGCCTTACTTTCTGAGTATTGCAAGATTAAAATTCCTTAGCTTCTTAAAACCCAAACCTCCTGCTCCTTTGTGCAAGCATATCATATCCCATCGACACTATCTAATACTCTTACAATTGTTACGCCACCAAAACGCATTAAACATTCATTCCAACTCCTCATAGAGATCTATAGGCAAAAAAAATACATTCATAGCAAAATTAAAAATGGCTTGCGCTATGAATTTAAGAAGGACTTTCTTACCAACGCCAATTTGTAATATAATTCCACACTTAATCTTTAATGAAACTTAAAATAGCTTTTTTGTCCCGTCCAATTAAGGATGGAAGACCAAATATCTCCCTTGATCTCTAATAGGCTGAACCTGGAGCAAAGAACAAATATCTTGGCGGGTTGCCTCAGGAACATTCGAATTAAACAAGATAGTTGATTTATTAAAATTAATATCCTGACCAGATGCCTTTTCATACTCCTATAAAACACCCTTCACCACTTAACATTCATCCAATGTCGACCGAAAAAATAAGTAACAGTCATTGGCAAAAAATAAGTAGTTGACCAGAGGAGCATCTCTTGTAATATGACAGCCATGTCAAAGCCCTTTAGTTTCTTTCTTATGAATTAAAGCTCTAAAACCCTCCACATAAAGAATGAATAGGTATGGAGAGAGTGGGCAACCTTGGCGAACTCTTCTCTGAGGTAGAATATGACTGAACTCACTGTTAGCTATATCATCTTATCTCTTCATGGTTGTTAGCTTATGTGATATGTGTTTGTTATAGAGTCAATGTGTTTGTTATAGAATAAAATACTACTAAGCATTATTTCTATCAAGAAGTTGTATAAATGTATGTCTCCAATCACTTAATGAATTATTCAACCTTATTGGTTTCATATGGTATCAGAGAGTGAGTGAAACATTCCTAAATTTTTTTTTCATGAAACCTTTTTTCACTTATTTTTTTACCGATCCTCTTATGGCTGCTCAACAGAACCAACTTGCGCTTCCTACCGCTACTGCTATTCCCACTCCTACTACTAATCATTCCTTTACCATTAAATTAAATTATCTCAATTTCCTAGCATGGAAAACTCAGTTTGTGCCGTTACTTAATTTCCACAACATGACTGGCCTTATCAATGACACTGCTCCTGCCCCTCCTGAATTCATTCCATCTGAAACTGATGCTACCCAGCAGGTTTCTAATCCCGCATATGTCACTTGGTTCCAAAAAGACCAACTCTTATTATCTTGGCTCCTTTCTTCACTTACTGAAGAAGTATATCGTTACATTATTGGCCCTACATCCTCACAAGCAGTTTGGCAAGCCTTGACCAATGCTTTCGGGTCCATCTGTCAGAATCGACAACTTCAACTCCATATAGAGTTGCAAGAGTTAAAATGCCATGATTTACCTGTCTTTGATTATCTTCATAAAGCAAAGAACTTGGCCGATGAGCTTGCTGCTGCTAGTTGTCCCATCTCCATCGCTGAATTTAATGCCATTATCTATCGAAACATTGGAAGTGAGTTTTGTTGAATAAAAATAGAGTAAAGACTCTAATTGATCAAGAAGAAGAAAAACTTTCTTTAGAATAATCTCACAAAATTACAAAAGAGAAGAACTCTTAAGAAAACTTTCAAATGCTTATAATTAAGCCTTTAATTGTTGGATAATAAAACTCAAATACAAATGAGGTATTTATAGGTTACAAGAAACAATCTAAACCATTCATTAAAATAACAACAAACTAATCTAAACCATTGAAAATAAACATGTGAAAAATACCTAATTTTCACCTAACTAAATTGATGTAAGCAATGACATCAAATTAATTTAGGTGTGGACTAATATTGACTTCTAAAATATTGACTTCTCAACATTATCTTCTCCAGTTTTTGTTAGCTTAATTCCTGTTGCAACAAGAGTACTTACTGGATTATATGAATCCATTTTAAAAGTCTCAAGGATCTCCTTTGCATACTTTTTTTGAGATACATAAATGTTGTCATGTTGTTGCTTAACTTCTAAAGCAAGAAAATATGTCATGATCCACAGTCTGTCATCTTAAAATCATTGAACATATCAGTCTTGAACTTTTCAAACATTCTGTGACTATTTCCAGTAAAGAACATATCATCAACATATAAACTAATTATAAGAATGTCTCTTTGGTCACATTTCTTTATGTAAACTGCATGCTCATAAGGACATTTAATGAAACCATTATCAATCAAGTATCCCTCAATCCATGAATTCCATGCTCATGGTGCTTGCTGTAATCCATAAAGTGCTTTTCTTAAATGATAAACTTTGTTTTCGTGCCCTTCTATCGTAAAGCCTTCTAGTTGTTCAACATATACTTCTTCTTCAAGAACACCATTAAGAAATGCAGACTTTACATTGAGTTGATAAATCTTCCAGTTATGATGTGCTGCTAGTGATATCAACATTCTCAGTGTATCAATACAGTACTGGAGCAAAACTTCTTCATAGTTAACTCCATATTTTTGTTTGTAATCTTTTGCTACAAGTCTAGCCTTGTACCTCTCAACTTCATCATTAGCTCTTCTTTTAATTTTATACAACCATTTGACTCCAATTGCCTTCCGATCCTTTGATAGTGTTGTCAACTCCTAGGTTTTATTTTTCTAAATTGCATATATTTCTTCCTTCATTACAGATCTCTATACTTCTTCTTCTATAGCCTTTTAAAAGTTTAAAGGTTCAATAACTGCATATAAAAAAAAGGTTTACATCATCGACCTCTTCAATCACTTCATAAATTTCTTATGGTGATGTAGTTGATTTGTCTGACGATGAACTACTATGTATCCACGGCGAAGTAAGTGAGGTCTAATTTGACTTTTATGTGGGCTTGAGGGCATTGCTAGTTGTATGTATGTTGACCTTGTCTGTGGACCTCAGATTGAGTGTTGGGTTCCTTAAACAAAATGCTTCCTCCATTCTCATTTTTGTCATCATCCTATTTTTAAGACTCATATTCACTAAAGATTACATCTCTACTTTCCAATACTTTTTTAGTAGTTGGATTATAGAGCTTATAAGCTTTAGAATGTGAAATTTATCCAATAAAGATACATTTCTCATCTCGATTATCCAACTTCTTCCTTCTCATCTCTGGTACTTAGGCGTATGCAATGCACCCAAATATGCGTAAATATTCCACATTCGGTTTTTCACAAATCCATGCTTCATGTGGTATCTTATTCTTTACACTTTTAGTTGGACATCGATTGAGAATGTATGTTGTCCATGCTACTTTTTTCGCCTAAAATTACTTTGGCCATCCTTGCTCTTTTAATATGCTCTTTATCATGTCCAAGATTATGCGGTTCTTCCTTTCTATAATGCCATTTGTGGTGGAGTGTAAGCATTTATGAATTTCTGCCGAACACCTATGTATTCCCCACCTCGGTCAGATTTAAATATCCTTAGAGAACGTCCACATTCTACCTCTACTTAAGCTTTAAAATGTGTAAAGGTAGCAAAAGCATCAGATTTCTCCTTTAAAAGATATACCCATAGTTTTCTACTATAATCATCAATGAGGGTAATGAAATAACGATTACCTTCAAGAGATATTGGTTCTAATGGTCCGCATATATCAGTATGCACTAACTCTAATGGTGATTTTGCTCTTTAAGAAATCCTTTAAGAAATGGAACTTTGTGCTGCTTATAAAGTGTACATGCTTCATAAATTTTTTCTGGATCTCTGATCATAGGTAGTTTGCTCACTATGTTTTCTTGATATAAGAGCATTAGGCCATTAAAATTAAGATGCCCAAAGTGCAAGTGCTACTTTCATAACTCATCTTCTGTAAGCCCATAAAGACAATGCTTATATATATTTGTATTAAGATGTAACGAGAACATGCAATTCTTCACCATTTATGCACATGCCGTGAGTTCTCCATTTTTGTCTTTAAGATAAAGACTACCATCTTCCATGTGTACAATGTACCCTTTCTTTAAAAGTTTTCTGATACTAAGTATATTACTTTTCATGCTAGGCACATAATAAATATTTGAGACAAATTCTAGCTTTCCATCCTTCAGAAGAATTTTAATTTTTCATTTTCCTACTACTTAAAGCTTGGAAGAGTCACCCAAGCTAACACTCCCTTGAATATTTTCATCAAGATCTATAAATAAATCTTTTCTCCAGCGCATGTGATTGCTTTCTCCATAATCAAGAAACCACATATTTTGTTGATTGATGACTTCTTCATGTGCTAAAAGTAATGTTGGTTCATCTTCTTTAACTCTCAATGCTTCAGTATAATTCACTTGATCCTTTTGCTGTACATATTTCTTCTAACATTCTGATGCGTAATGTCCATACTTTTGAAAATTTTAACATTGAATTTCTTTTGTTGTTTAACGATCATTAAAAGTTTTAACTCCTCTTGCAACTCCTTTTTCATGGTGAAAATTTTGTACATAATTTTGGCAATGACTTTGATAGTTTCCACGACCTCTACCATGTCCACTGCTACTGCCTCCATGAGTATTACCTCTTCGTTATTCACTTTCTATTTACGAAGTGTTAATTTGGACCCAAGTGTGTGTTTTAGCATTTTAGAGTTAATATTCTTCTGAATGCGTTGCTCATGCACTTGAAGTGATCTAAGAAGCTCTTCAATTGTAAGGTTCTCTAAATCTTTAGATTCTTCGATGGCTGTAACAACATGATCAAACTTAGGAATAAGAGATCGAAGTAATTTTTTAATGACTTGAACATCCTCAATCTTCTCTCCGTTTTGCTTTTGTTGATTCACATTTAAAAGCAATAGTGTAAAATAGTCAGAGATTGACTTATCATCCTTCATATGAATTTCCTTAAATTTAGCACATTGAGTTGGATTACACAAATTTTTAAACTTCTACATAAATTTCAGATGTCCGAATGCAAACCTTGCCTTACCCCAATGGCAGTCTCTCCCACTCTCACCAAAACTTCGGGTGACCTTTTTGAACATGGCGATTTATATCACCAATTAATTGGTGGTTTACAATACGTTACCATTACATGTCCTGACATTACTTTTAATGTCAATAAACTTTGTCAATATATGCACTCTCCTACTACTATGCATTGGTAAGCACTCAAACGGGTTCTACACTACTTGCAACACACTAAGCGGCATGGACTCTTCTTTTCGAAACAATCCTCCCTTACAATTCAATGTTTCTTAGACAGTGATTGGGGGGGCTGCCCTGATGATAGATGATCAACTAATGGATATGCAGTCTATTTGGCAACAACTTAGTCCCTTGGGTCACCAAAAAGAAACCCACTATAGCTTACTCTTTAACAGAGAGTGAATATAAGTCCATGGCTAATGCTAATGCAGAAATTATGTGGCTTCATTCCTTACTCAGTGAATTGGGTTGTCTATCATCCATACTTGCCACTCTTTGGTATGATAATATCAGTGCCATTTGTCTTAGTGCCAACCAGGTATTTCATGCTCACACCAAGCACATTGAGTTGGATTACCACTTTGTTAGGGAACAAATTCAGCAAGGAAAGGTGATCATTAAATTTATTTCTAGTGAAGATCAAATCATTGACATTCTTACAAAGCCATTAGTTAGAGCTCTGTTTGAAAAACATCGCCTCAAACTTTGACTACTGTCTTATCTGTCATCAGTTTAAAGGGGGGTATTAAGGAAATACACAGCTCAACATCACATGTGCACAACATAATTCTGCAAATATTCTACACACACTCAGCCTATACTATTTTGTAAATATTCTGCACATGTGCACACATATTCAGCCCACACTCTGTTGTCCATTTTATGTATTTAATTCTACTTTTGTATTCATATAAGTAATCTTGTATCTTATGCAAAAATATAGAGAATTATTTTCCCAAACTCTAAGTTCTGTCAGGCTTGTACCTCTCCACTTTGCCCTTAGCTCCTTTTTTAATTTTATACACCCATTTGACTCCAATTGCCTTTTGATCCCTTGATAGTGTTGTCAACTCCCAAGTGTTATTTTTCTCAATTGCATATATTTCTTCCTTCATTACAGATCTCCATACTTCTTCTTTTATAGCCTTTTATAAGTTTAAAGGTGCAATAACTGCATATAAACAAAAGAGGTTTACATCATTGATTTCTTCAATCACTTCATAAATTACTTGTGGTGATATAGTTAATTTGTCTGACGATGAACTACTATGTATCCGCGACGAAGTAAATGAGGTCTAATTTGACTTTTATGTGAGCTTGAGGGCGTTGCTAGTTGCATGTATGTTGACCTTGTCTATAGACCTCATATTGAGTGTTGGGTTCCTTAAACAAAATGCTTCCTCCATTCTTATTTTTGTCATCATCCCATTTTTAAGACTCACATTCACTAAAGATTACATCTCTACTTTCTAATACTTTTTTAGTAGTTGGATTGTAGAGCTTATAAGCTTTAGAATGTGTACTTTATCCAATAAAGATATATTTCTCATCTCGATCATCCAACTTCTTCCTTCTCGTCTCTGGTACTTAGGCATATGCAATGCACCCAAATACGCGTAAATGCTCCACATTCGGTTTTTCACCAATCCATGCTTTGTGTGGTATCTTATTCTTTACACTTTTAGTTGGACATTGATTGAGAATGTATGTTGTCCATGCTACTACTTCTGCCTAATTAAAATTACTTTAGCCATCCTTGCTCTTTTAATATGCTCATTGTCATGTCCAAGATTATGCGGTTCTTCCTTTCTTCAATGCCATTTTATTGTGGAGTGTAAGCATTTATGAATTGCAGCCGAACACCTGTGTATTCCCCACCTCGGTCAGATTTAAATACCCTTAGACAACATCTACATTCTACCTCTACTTGAGCTTTAAAATATGTAAAGGTAGCAAAAGCATCAGATTTCTCCTTCAAAAGATATACCCATAGTTTTCTACTATAATCATCAATGAAGGTAATGAAATAATGATTGCCTTCAAGAGATATTGGTTCAATTTTTCTCTCCATGAAATCCTTTAGGAAATAGAGCTTTGTGTTGCTTACTAAATGTACATACTTCATAATTTTTTTCTGGATCTCTGATCATAGGTAATCCGCTCACCATGTTTTATTGAGATAAGAGCTTTAGGCCATTAAAATTAAGATGCCCAAAGCGCAAGTGCTACTTTCATAACTCATCTTCCGTAAGCCCATAAAGACAATGCTTATATATATCTGCATTAAGATATAATGGGAACATGTGATTCTTCACCATTTATACACATGCAATGAGTTCTCCATTTTTGTCTTTAAGATAAAGACTACCATCTTTTATGTGTACAATGTACCCTTTCTCTAGAAGTTGTTTGATACTAAGTATATTACTTTTCATGCTAGGCACATAATAAATATTTGAGACAAATTCTAGCTTTCCATCCTTCAAAAGAATTTTAATTTTTCATTTTCCTACTACTTGAAGCATGGAAGAGTCACCCAAGCTAACACTCCCTTGAATATTTTCATCAAGATCTATAAATAAATCTTTTCTCCCGCGCATGTTATTGCTTTCTCCATAATCAAGAAACCACATATTTTGTTAATTGATGACTTCTTCATATGCCAAAAGTAATGTTGGTTCGTCTTCTTCGACTCTCATTACTTCAGCATAATTCACTTGATCCTTTTGTTGTACATATTTCTTTCAATATTCTGATGTGTAATGTCCATACTTGTGACAATTTTAATATTGAATTTCTTTTGTTGTTTAACGATCATTAAAAGTTTTAACTCCTCTTGCAACTCCTTTTTCACTGTGAAAATTTTGTACATAATTTTAGCAATGACTTTGATAGTTTCCATGACCTCTACCATGTCCATGGCTACTGCCTCCATGACTATTACCTCTTCATTATACACCTTTCTATTTATGAAGTGTTAATTTGGACCCAAGTGCTTGTTCTAGCATTTTAGAGTTAACATTCTTTTGAATGCGTTGCTCATGCACTTGAAGTGATCTAAGAAGCTCTTCAATTGTAAGGTTCTCTAAATCTTTAGATTCTTCGATGGCTGTAACAACGCGATCAAACTTAGGAATAAGAGATCGAAGTAATTTTTCAATGACTTGAACTCCTCAATCTTCTCTCCATTTTGTTTTTGTTGATTCACATTTAAGAGCAATAGTGTAAAATAGTCAGAGATTGACTATCATCCTTCATATGAATTGCCTCAAATTTAGGTCCCAAAGATTGCAAGCGTATTCTCTTTACACGATCAACTCAAGTGTATCCTAAGCTAGTTTGCTCGAAGTTGTTTCCGCAATTTTAACAAAAATTTGTTTGTCTAATGCTTGGTAGAGAAGAAATAATGCCTTCTCGTCCTTCTTTTGCATTTCCTTCAACTCATTCATCTATTCTGTTGTATATTTAGCAATTCGTGCCTCAGTGGGTTCTTCAAAACCGTCTTGCACAATCTCCCACAATTCTTGGGATCCAAGTAATGCCTTCATTTGAATACGCCAATTTTCATAGTTTTCTTTTGTCAATTTGGGAATTTGTGTTTGTACAAAATTTAAGACCATTTTAAATATTGAACCAAAATTGGGTAAAATATTTTGGCTCTGATACCAAATGTTGGCAAGTTAGAATTTACAAATTCC
>CATIWM010104700.1:0-28508 GCA_949671775.1 Mallotus repandus | reverse complement strand
ATTATACTACAAAAGAAATCAATTAACGACATTAATATAGTTAGATATGCTCTTTCCAGACAATTTTAGAATAAAAATCAATTTAGGATCATATAATTTTAATTTTAATTGATTGACATATATATATATATATATATATTTGTTTTGAAGATATTGACTGACATATATTTTAAGTGTTTTATATTTTGTATACTTTTTGTTAACCGAAGATAGAGTTATATGCATATAATTTGACTAAGTTATTAAACTGAAATAGTTATTAGACGATTAGAAAGCATCACCTGAAAAATTCCATTATCGTTTACATGATATCTGTTGACAAATTAGACACACAACTGTGCATATAAACATTTAAAATACAAGGCATAAAGCATAGACACAACAACTAGTTTATGAACAAAGAAGAGTTAAAATCATGCTCATATGGTACCTGCACTGTGAACTATATGTCTAATTGTCAGAACCACCTCCAGCTAGCACCACCCACGCATGATGTTTACATCAAATCCATAAGCTCGCCAGCTACAGTCGTCATCGTGAAAATTGATATTAGGTCCTCTGCCACAAGTCTTGCCTACCTTTAGCTCACGATACAACTATAGTTGTGTTGTGTTGTGTTGTGTAGTAACATATTTCACAAACATTACTATGACTAAGGAATTTGCATCTGGTTTAGCCTACTTAACCAGATGGAATGCAGAATCATGTGGAACAAATCGTATCTAAGCGGCCTCGGGTTCCATAGAAAATGTTTCTGCAACATCTTTAAATTGGTTAGCATTGTAAGGTATCTTCTTAATGGTACAGCCACCAAAATTTCCTTCAGTTTTGGTATATCTTTTTCAGCCACAACAATAGAAAAGGCACTCCAATTGAGCACATCACTAAAAGGAAGAACAAAATTATCTGCAATGATGACCGGGACACACTCGTAATAGATGGCCTCAACGATCCTAGGACTATTCACTTCATGCCCCATTGGACATATGCAATATCTGCTAGATTTCATGTGTTGGACATAACTCATCTTTCGAGATATTCTAGATGGTAGAGGCCCATAAATTTTCATGTCTTCATCTTTGTTTTTCCAGTACTGAAGAAGCCTTGGACGCACCCTGCCGTGCATGTTTCCAGCAAAAAAGGCAAGAATTGGACGCTGTGATACTCTTACTCCACCACCAATATATCTAAGAGGTCTCCTGGGAGTCCTTATTGTTGTTTCAGGCAGAGAAACATCCTTGTTAGGATCAAAAATGCCTTCAGATGCATCAGCATTGCACAGAGCTTTTATGGTATTTTTTGTTAGTTGCTCATGCATAGTTAAAGTGTACGGACCCTGCAAATGATCAAAATAAAACATAAGATAGTTAGGTGAGAAAACAATGAATTGAGTGATATTCGACAACAATTCATTGCAGAGTTACCAGAGTAAATCATTGAAAGGAAAATCTCAATGAGAAAAATTCACAAAATTACACAATTCTCCACCACTACTCATTTCTGTTCCTTTAATATAGAAGTTTAGCCTAGATGAATGAAACCCAAAAGTAAGTGATTTTGACTGGACATTTTGAATGGCAGACATTTACAGATGGTGAACACAACAGAACTAGTCAGGGAAACTGTTCTGACATCCAAAATCTTCAATCCCTGACACATTCTAGCATTACCTTGCACTCTTCTGACAGCCCCACTCAAGATAGAACCTTGCTCAACAACTAAACACACTATAGCATCAAAAACTGTGCCAAAAGTGTTTCAATAAAGACAGAAACAACTAATGCAATCTCGACAATAGAATCAGTTTCGGTACTGGGTCATGACATTGCACAAATGGGGGAAAAAAAGATTACCCTACCCAATCATGACAGGCAACAAGAAAATGATCCCTCCCTTGCGTGCGGTTCCAAAAAGGATACTTTGCAGCAATCATATTCGCATAATCTCTCAAGAAGATTGACAGTGGCAGAAGATTATGTGAATTGGGTACATAAAGAGTCACTTGCAACTGGCGTGAACTATATGGTAGATAAAATAAATGAGCCTTTTCTGGATCCCCTGTGACAAACTGTCTGTTTTCCTCCATGAATTTCATAAACCATCCTTCAGAAGCATAAATTCCACTGAGCTGGGGTGCATGAAAGATGGGTCTCTTCCCATCAGGGTAGATATAAACTTTAAGTATCAACTCCATCAACTCGTAGCTCCTGAAAATTCAGGTGAATTATACAGCTAAGCAGGTATTTTGTTAAAATCATTAACAATAACAGGATGTGCACGGTTCGAAATGAGATAAAAACACATGAACTCAAAGCCTTTTGCGCTCAAACTAAGAATAAGATAGCATTCAGTCTATGATGAATGAAGTTTGTTAATGCTTTACTTTGCAATTAAGCATATCCAACAGAGAAGTATCCTTATTCTGTTGATGATGAATGAAGTTTGCTAATGGTTTTTCAATTGGCGCCATTTTAAGCGTACTTTATAAGTATTAAAAAAATCATTTACAAGTATGGTATTTCAGGGAGCTATAGTTACTGATGCTTGTAAGGCAGCATGAGACATGTCTCCTATACTTCAGCAACAAAACTAGGTGCATCCACTCCTCACAGTTCCCAACTACGCAAAGGTCGAAAGACCCTACCAAGCTGATTCCTGAAGCCAAAGGGGAACATGTAGCTGGACCTAGTCTCCCAAGGAGCTAATGATTGCAAATGATGCAGATGCTATTGCGAGCCACTAAAGAAAGAAATGAATCAAGATATGCTCGTCGTGGTGACTTGTGATTATTAGACTTTCTAGCAACTGCAGATGTTGTTCTGCAAAAATAACAATGTAAATGTACTGCAGCATACTTTGAGTGCCAGATTATGAATGCAAATTGGCTAGAGACCCTGAGGCCGTCAAATTTCTGAACCTAGTGGAAGAGAAGATACCGAGTACAATTGTGAAAATGAAAGGGACGAACAACAAACCAATCAAAAGAGCTCAGTTCAGCATGCAGCATAGCATCAAAAAACCAATTGATTGAACATAATGCTTACATATTCCTTTAATGCTATGGAATTGTAAACTATCAACGGATAAAATGAAATACAAGTAGGAGAAGCTTATGAAGTATACCTCTTGAAGACTGAAACATTCCGAAATATGGGAGCATACAAATAGGGATCATCAACAACTGTTGGAGCATTTTCGATCTCTTTTTTAGCATACAAGAGCGCATCATTTGGTGACAAGGACCAAATGTATCTCTGAATTTGTAACAGGACATAAAAAACAACATTGTTAACAGCACCCTTATTATGTTCAACAACAATACAAAGCACAAAATTGAATTCTCCACAATATGTACCTGCAACTGACGTGGTACTGGTTTGCGAGGTGTCACTGGAGGTACAACCTTTGCATCATCATTTACCTTATTATTCCTCTTTCTTCTCCTTCTAGGCAAAGAACGAGAATTTTTCCTTGGAGGGACTCGTTTAACTTCAGCTTCCTTAGAAGCTACTATTGTGGAATTCACTGAAGGAATTGGAGTAGCAGGGACAAGGTGAATTTGTTCAATTCTTGCTTCGGTCACGGTCTCTTTCAACTGCAAACTACCATTCAAGGATATGTGCGATGGAATTGCTACATGTGAAGGAACAAACCACATGTTCAAAGGAGGTAACACAAAAGTCGGAACCAAAATTCCAATTACTGTCAGAATTGCACCGACCATAAGCAATCTTCTCCAATCAACTCTGTACCATACACAATAACGCAATACTTCTCTCATAATTACAGAACCAATGCACCAGAATACTTTTCTCATTTCATCATGCTAGCAAAAAAAAAAAAAAAATTCTAGCTTTCGTATCTAGCGGCCTAGGTGGTCCTGTCTCATAATTCAACTAAAGAAACTATCAATGACCCAACTTTGTAAGTTGCAAAATTTCAAGACTTCGATCATTTGGGGAGGCTAAGACAGAGTTCCAAGAACATGGGAAGTGATTAAAAAGGCTGAATTTTGATTCAATCCTATTTTAAAAATATGCCAAGACACGAGAAAGATCAATGAAACTTTACATGCGATGCTATGATCATTGCTTTGAAAAAAAAAAAAAAATCATCTAAGATGGGATTTGAACCATGAAATGACGATAATATGATCATTTTGATTTGTTGGTTATTTCCTTGTTGGAAGCTTTGAATGGAGCGAAGCCATGAAGTTGGCGAGACACGCGGTAACAAACAGTTTTCTTTTCTTTTTTCTGTTTCTGTTTCTCTGCCATTTCGTGCGCTGCTTTGTCTCCATGGATTGATTTATTTTTTTGGTTTTAGTCTTCTGTCAACTTTCATTTGTTGATTGATTTATTCATCAATTGGAAAATGGTACACGCTATCTTACGCGTATGCTTGTATCATCCATTAATTAATCCACAATTTCTTCACTTTTAATTATCGGTTTCTTGGGGAAATTAATCATATACTGTAGTTTAATTGCAAAACAATTTTTTCTTTTTTAAATATTGTGTTTTATTATCATTCTCGCATACTCTTACAATTTAATAGTAGTGATATTTGTAAATTCTTTCAATATATGTATTTTATTTAAGTTTTTTTTTACTGTGTCTTTCAATTTAAGGGGAGTTTTTTGACAAATATATTATATCATATTTAATAATTAAATTATAATATATATATATATATATATATATATATATATATATATTTATATAATTATTTGATAGATTATATATAAAATATTTAAAAAATTTTAATCATATAATAAATAGGTGCAAAATGACAAAAATAAGTGGGCACAAGTTGACAATTGTCTTGGCAAAAAAAAAAAAAAGTTGACAATTGGAGCTCAAAATTCCACTTGATAAAAATTTTTAAATTTTACTTAGTCAAGGCTGCTAAATAGTAGGGATAAATACTAAAGCTATAAATGAGTAGCTTGCGAATTGATTGAAACTTAGTTGGACAAAAAATTATTTAAATTTATATATTAAATTTTATTTAATAATTGAATTAAATTTAAATTATATAATTTTTATCATATAAATTTTATAAATAAACGAGTTAATTCATAATTTTAATAATTAGATATAAAATATATAATATATAAATTTTTATTTGTAACAAATATAAAAATATTTTAAAAATCTATTATTCAAATAAAATTATATAATATGCTATAATTTATTTTAATTTCTTAATAGATAATTATAGTTTATAGTTTATATTTTTTAAAATTTTTAACATAATTTAAATTTAGAAATATCAAATAATATAGTAAATTTAATTCAAATTCAGTTCAATTATTTATGATAAATTAACCAAAACTTGACAGTCGACTTTGCTTATTTATACTCTCATATATATATATATTTTTTTTTTTTTTTTTATTGTGTTGAACAAGATTTTTTTTTAAAAATGGGAACAGGAGAAAGCAAGAATGGATTTTTTATCCGTACAATAAATTGAAGAAATGCAATTAGACTACTCAATCTTCCGTTTGGGTTTACAAGTTGCTCAATCTACAAATAGATGAAAGCTAAGCAAGCTGAAAATGGTCTAGCAATTAAATTAAACGGCAGCGTTTTGCTTGATCGTCATTTTTGTCAAGCTTGCGAGAGGCACGCCATGAGGAGAGTACTTGACCGAAAGAAGCAGTGGCCCTGGCTTTGAAACACGTATGAGATTGAAAGTTCGGACCAATAAGAACACGCCACATCGACACTTAGCCACGTGTGACCTCCCCAACAAATTTAACAGCAAATCACCCAGTATACACTAGACAGCAGCTAAGACACACTTTATTATAACAAAAATGTCCATATACAACATTAATTTCACAAACAAGCCACTAAAACAAATAACCATCAGTCAACTAATTTTCAAAGACAAGTCATCACTAGCCAAGGGCAAATTAGTAACTTAATTTTTTAATTTTATTTTCCCTCATCAAAATAATTTAAAAAAAAAAAGCAGAATTGTTCTAAGTTTGTGTCGTGATCAATTAATTCTCGATCTGAATTGATCGATCAAAATGAAACAATTTAATTTCTGAAAATCTCTCTAATTGAAGGAATTTTTTTTTTTCTACTTCTTCATCGATCTCTCCACTGAGTTTTATTCCCATGGCTGCTCCGTTTTTCTCGACTCCGTTTCAACCTTACGTCTATCAGGTACTCCTCTTCTTCTTCTTCTTCTTCTTCTTCTGTGATTCTGTTCTGTTTGGTTACTGGGAAAATTGAGATGAGGAAAAGAAAATTCATTTTTGTTGTTTGTTTCCCCTACATAGAAAGGCTTCATTTGATGAATTTTTAGGGTTTTGTTGTTTGATCCATTTTGGTTTCTGCGCATTGTTGTAGATTGTGCTTATATTTTGCTTCTATCAAGTTAACTTAGGGATACATTTTTTGGCGTTGAGTTTTGTTGTTAATTTAAAGAGTTGATTTGCTAATTGTAGTTTATTTTGATTAATTGAACATGATTTTGGTGAAAATAGTGTACTGAGAGTTTGAATATATGTAAAGAGTGAAATGTCTCAATTCTGTAGTTTATAGTTTCTTTTGAAAATCTAACAAAGGATGAATTAGTTGTGTGTGGAATTTGTGGGAAACTATTAATTTAATGACACTATGCATTAAATTTTAATTGATCATTTTGGCAATGTGAAAGATTTGAGAAGTTATGCAGGTAAATTTACGATGGATATATGAATGGAAATTTACAGTTCAATTTGTAATTTTTTTCCAGTTAATAATTTATAAGCGATGTACTGATATAATAAGGGCTGATAGTGTTATTGACTTAAATAAAGAGTATGATTGGATAGTGGGCAGTCTGCTACAAAACAGTGTTTTCAATTTCCATTCATTTCTTTCAGGAGTGCGAAATTGATCAATGATACTATACTATATATTCCGGTGAGCCATTGTGGCTTTTAATGTAACGCTTGTGTTGAGGATGTTGACCTCCTGATTAGTTCTATTTCTGCTTCGATTAGGGAGTATGGTTCGATCTAAGTGGTGCCCATGTCTGTTTCTTGCTGTGTGTTTGTTTAAATTCTTGAAGGTCTTTTGTGGATTTTATGGTATTTTATGCTACTTATCTAATGAGGGATAATGCACTGTAGAGTCAGCAAGATGCAGTGATACCTTTCCAGATTTTAGGAGGTGAAGCACAAGTGGTTCAGGTTTGTGCAATAATCATCTCTAGCTATGTTCAGCTTGTTCTTCATTTTCTCTGCCCTAAATTTTCTTTCTTGACATTGGGTCTTGTGTGGTCAGATAATGTTAAAACCACAAGAAAAGGTGGTTGCAAAACCAGGTAAACTGAACAAAACTAATATTTGCTCTTATGACTCGCAATTCTATACTAATTGTGCTACTGACCTTTTTTTTTTTTTCCTTTGGGTTTAACTTACAAAACATATCATCTATTATAAAGCTACCATGAACTGATATGCAATTAAATTGAAGGTTCTATGTGCTTCATGTCTGGATCTATTGAAATGGAGAACACTTTCCTCCCTGAAAATGAAGTAGGCATGTGGCAGTGGCTTTTTGGGAGGACTGTCACAAGTATAGTACTTCACAATGCTGGTCCAAATGATGGTTTTGTTGGAATAGCTGCACCTACTCTTGCAAGAATTCTTCCGGTTTGTGCCTTAACTGCTGCCACTTTCTTGAATAATGCATCCAGTGTTGTAGCCAACATCATCATGCTGAGTTGATTATTGTGTGACTAGACTATTGGTTTGATATATGGCTTTCTTTTACTCTGTAGATTGATTTGGCAATGTTTGATGGAGAGATGTTATGCCAGGTAGATCTACTTTTCTTTTTGTGCTTGTTGCCATGTTTGCAGATTATGCTCAATCAAGAACTTAAGATGCAATTTTATATAACTTTGTCAAACTGTTATGTAGCCAGATGCATTTCTTTGCTCTGTAAATGATGTAAAGGTCAGCAGTACAGTTGATCAGAGGGCACACAATATCATGTCTAGTGCAGAGGTGAGATTGTGCTGGTTTTTTGATGATCTTTGTCCTCCCCCTTTTCCATTATGTTTTATTAGCTGCCTGACACTGACATTCAAACAGCTATTACGGCTGTGTTTAGACCTCATCTTGTTGTTTTCCTTAATTTTTATTTTAATTTAGTCTTCTGATTTCTATATGTACACCCAATTTGATGGGCATGTTAATGCTGTTGTAGGGGTTTTTGAGACAGAAGTTATCTGGAAGGGGACTTGCATTTGTTGTTGGTGGAGGATCTGGTATGAATCTTCTGACATTATAAGAGCAAATGATATTAGGGCATTCTGTCTGTCTATGCTCTGTATTATGTGAGAATACAACTGAAAAGAGGAATGGTTATTCTTTTTGGATTTTCTAGTTTAGTGACAAACTCATCTTATATAGCCCAGTGGTTTGTTTCTTTTGTGATATTATAATCCCTTTTGCAGTGGCTAATGTAGATTGACTAGTATTTAAAATTATTGTTAATGTTTGTTTTAAGATCTATCTTCTTGCACTAACCATAAGAAATTATGGATTCATTTTTTGCTAGTCGTACAGAAAAACCTTGAGGTGGGTGAGGTACTATCCGTTGACGTATCTTGCATTGTTGCTGTTAATGCCTCTGTGAATGTCCAAATCAAATACAATGGTCCCATGAGGAGGGCAGTCTTTGGGGTATGTTGCTTGTTTTCTTTTCTTTTAATATTTCTGTTGTCTTTTTTATTTTTTATTTTTATTTTTTTTCTATCTTCTCTCCTTCCCTTGTCACCTCATTAGCATTCACCTATCTTTTCCTTTGTTGGAAGACTTGTTTAACTGAAACTGGGAGCAAATGCATGTACAAATCATTGATGTTTGATTAAATAATCAAGATTGTTGTGTGATGGGAGATTGCACCCTTATCTTGAACTAGAAAAGATAACAGCAATCTAGGGCTTGATATATGAGGATGCAAGTACAAATTCTTTTCCTTATACTTGGTCATAGCTCACTTGTGGCTCCATCAGACCAGAACTTTTGCCTTACATTCTATATACATGAATATTGATCTTGAAAATGTAAGAAGCATCTGTTCTTAACCAATGATGTGGAATTGCAGGGTGACAATTTAGTGACAGCAACCCTAACAGGACCAGGCATTGTCTTTATCCAGAGTTTGCCTTTTCAACGATTTTCTCAGCGCATTGCTAGGTAATATATTTTTGCAGTATCAGTTACTCTTTGTTTTCTGATTCTGACGATTCAGAGATTTTATGTTTTCCACCTTTTACAAATTTCTTGATTTGAAGATTTAATATAGTCACTATAGACTCCAATGTTTGACAATGTGAATGGTTTCTACTTTTCAGGGCAGTTACATCTCCAAACATGAGAGAAAATCCAAAGTTCTTCGTTCAGATAGCCATTTTCTTTTTTCTGGCTTATGTTGTGATTGTGTCTTCATTAATTTTGACAGATGTGTGAATTATAGTGCAGCACCTTCTTTTTTTTATTGTTGCTTTCTGATTGAGGAACTTCATATAGCAGTCTTAATCATCAATCGTTGTAGTCGTATCCAGTTTATTTAATTTGAATATAATCAAATCAATAGAAACAAAGGAATTTCAATTGGTTTTCTTGGATTTACATACTGTATTATGTATTCTCGCATTTCTTGAAACCAGGGCGAATCCAAGATACTATTTCAGTGGGGGCCAATTTATACTAACATTAAATTAGTGAGAATAAGCTTTATTGTTTAAGTACACGCACAATGGAAAAGGGCACAACAAATGAATATAAGGGAGTTATTTCTATTATTCATCAGAAAAATAATTTCATTGATTTTGAACTATGCTTCCCCAGGTATAGGTGGGGCAAGCTACCCGAGAAAAGTGTATACAGTCAGTATACATTCATGCTCTTAATGATTAGTCACACTCCTATAAGGAGCGAGTTGGTAGAAGGATAAATTAAAATGTTCTACTCATCACAACCTCAAATTATATAAAATATCTTAAATGCCCCTAAACTCCAAAATGCTACCTCTTGATATTCTCATCTACTAAAGGGATTGATGCCTTTGTCAACTATGACTTAATGATCTTGTACTTGAATGTTTGAAGATTTTCTTCCTTCTCCAAACTATTCTCTTCCTCTCTTTAATTCTTTCATTTCACTGAGTACTCCTTGTATCCATGTTGGTTATAAGCTACCACTCGCTCTGCTAAGATATCTTCTACTATCTTCATTATTGGTTCTATCTTGGAGATTATGGATCCTTTTATCTGGTTTCAGCTAACATTTTATTTATCTGTATGATAAGGTTGTAGGTTGTTGATATGAAAAACAAGGTGAATGTTAAGCTCTTCTAGTAGCTCCACTTTGTATGCCACTAATTCCACTCTTGCAACAATAGGAACAAGACCTTTATATCTCCTCAACAATCTTTAGTCTTTGTTGCACAATTGAACTTGTTCTGGAAGTAGTCTTACCAACACCATATCTCCAACTTGGAACTCCTGTGAATTGCGATTCAAATCTGCCCAATGTTTCATCTATTGGGATGCTCTCTCTAAATGTGTTTGGACGATCTCTTTATTTTGTCTCCACAAAAGAAAGCTGCAGATACAACACCTCAAAAGAAACAACAAAGAAAACCTAATGAACAAGAAGGTATTGGTTTTTTTTTTTTCTGTGGAATCGAATGGTATGAAAAGAAGCATTGCACCCACTAGTACGCACAACGTGCTAAGAAAGACATGCTTCTTAATTTAGTTTGTTCTGAGGTTAATTTAACTTTAATGTCTAGACACACCTGGTGGCTAGATTCTGGTGCAACAATTCACATCAGTGTGTCTACGTATGGTTGCCTGAATTGCCGACAGGCAAATGATGATGAAAGATACATCTATGTAAGCGATGACAAGAAGGTTGAAGTTGAGACTAAAAGAAAATTTAGATTTGATTTCTATTGATTTAACATGAGAATTGATTTTAGGATTTTAATCTAATTTTAAAAATTTTCCAACACTATACAATTTGCATATAAACCAAATTTTATTTAAATATAATTCTAGTATTTTTTTTATCCTTATTTTAGTATATATATATTTTTTTTAAATTTAAGTTTTCATTAAAAAAACTAAGAGGAGCTCTGATCTAGAAGAAGTACATCATCTTTTACCTGAAGGTAAACAAACAAACTAATGGAAGGATCAACAATCCTTTGACTGAGGTTACTATAACCAGTAACCACTTGCACAATTAAACCAAACAACTAAAGGAAATCTACATGACTACATCAACATAAATAATAAAACAAAATTGATAAATAGATTCACTTAGTCGTAGAAACATATGCAGATTTGCAGCCAGATTTGTTCATCCCATGGCTCTTTCAACCATAAGGCATGTCCACCAGCTCTATCTCATGGATCTACGTAGCTGCCTTATTCAAACTTTAGATATGCTCTCAAAATCTTTAATCAGTTTTGCTGTTACTTTGTGTTGATTATAAGCCCCATCTTTGACTTGTACAATAAACTCAGTTCCTTAATTACTTTGATTGTTACGAAAACTATCACCCAATGTTAACCCCACCCTAAAAACTACTAAGCCTGTTGTTCACAATACCACTAAAGAGAGAGAAGAGAAATGAGAAAAGAAAGGGAGGCAGATCGAAGTGCTAGCTTAGGCTTCTTGAAAGAATTGCTAAGTGAATATATTCCTTAACAAATTTGTTTTAGAAATTTATACCTCACTATCTTAAATGCAAGACTAAAACATTAACGTTATCTATAAGCGGAAATTATTTTTGCTACCTAAAAATGATGGTTATTTTTTTGAAAAGAAAAATAATTTTATTGATTTAAACTAACAATACATTAATAGAAACACATATTTGAATTCTCTAAAAATCATAGAGAATGAAACAACACTCAGGTTAATAGCATAATAAATTGGCTCAAAACCTACAAATTTGATAATACTATAACATATTGACGACCATAATTTGAGTTGTTGTCTTTGTCTAATTGAATATACTTTGCCTGTTTGAATTGCCCACACAAAGAAAAAACGAGAAGGAACATCAAATGTCGTAACAAGACGACGACAACTAAACGCCGCAATAAGACGATGAGATTACGAAAAATAAAATAAAACCTCAATTTATGTGGAATAACCGCTTATTAAAAAATAAATTGATAAAAATATGTACAGATGAGTGATTTCAGGCCAAGAATGACAAAAATTATCTTTCATTACTTAATGAAGATAAGTGGCTAGAAAAGAAAATAAGTGAAAGTTGAGAGAAAAAAAATAATGATGATGATGGTTATTTTTGAATTGAAATTTATAAAAAATGATGGCTATTTTTTTAAGTCAAATTTACCATGCAAAAAATAAAATTAAACTAAAAATTTTATTGAGAAAAATAGTTGAAAAAAATTAGACAAAGAAATCAAATGGAATAAGAAAAAGAAAAAGAAAAAGAAATCATACTACTATATATTATGGGTTTACAAAGTTAGTTAAAAAAAATTATATTCAAATTTTTTTTTTCACAGGTGGCAAACTCTCATTGGTTGGTAAATGCTCCACTTCGTAGACCATCATCTCGATTCTAGTATTAAGTGTGAGTTTCCCTTTGTCACATATATCACCGAAGCTTTGGTAACCGCATGAAAACGCTCTCTCTCTCTCTTCCTCTGTAAACAAACCCTAATCCTGATTTGAGCTCTTCACCCGCCATGGTCGCCTCTCAGTCTTCTCCATTAGGCGCTTGAGCCAATTCCTCGAAGAGAAACCCTCTCATTTTCTGAAACGGTGATTTCTCAAGTTTCTTCTCGAGGCCCTATTGAGTTCGAGATTTCATCACCCGGCGATCGACGAATTTTTATTTCGATCTCTAGCTCTCAATTTTACGGAAGGAGATTTCATTTTTATCAATTTATCAATCGCTCTGATTGGAATTTTCAAGTTCGCCCTGAGTTTTATTTATTTACTAATTGGCATCGGCGATCGAGGATTTTTTGTGGTATTGTCGTTTGTTTGTTGAAGAATTGGATTGGAGCTTGCTGAAGAAAAAGACTAGGGCTTTTGTTTCAATTCAAAATTTGGCTGCCGGCAATAAGTCTATTTTAGGGTTTTTGAAGGAATTGATTCGATTCGATTCAATTCAATTCAATTCATCTCATCAGCAGTTAGCTTCAAGAAAGAAGCATCAGACTTTGAAGGAATAGTTTGGTTTGTTCTCGAAGAAGATAAAAGAAAAAAAATAGTTCAATTCTTGTATTGTTATGTTTATGTTTTGTGTTGAGTTGATTTGAATATAAGGCCACTATATTATATTTTTTTTTTGGTGGTGGGCCTTTGATTATCGTTTCATTGCTGTTATTGATTAAATTTTATATCCTTTTTTCTTTTATAAAATTTAGTGCAATGGCTGTATATTACAAATTTAAGAGTGCAAGAGATTATGATTCTATAGCAATCGACGGTCCATTTATATCAGTTGGTGTCTTGAAAGAAAAAATTTTTGAATCAAAGCATTTGGGCAGAGGCACTGACTTCGACCTTGTGGTCACTAATGCTCAAACTGGTGAAGGTTGGTGTCAATGTCAATTCAAACACTTTGTAATTTTGGAGGGCTAAAAAACTGATAGATTATTGGTTGGAGAGTTAAATAGTGTTATATTGCTGTCTTGATGTCTTGCATTTGTCATCTAATATTGCAATTAAGTTCTTAATGACAAGATTTAGTTCTGAAACTCAAGTTACTGTGGGAAGAGCATTTGGATTCAGAGCTTTGCCTCTAGTTAATAATCCTCTCTCAGTTTCTCACAGTTTAATACTTGGAGTTGGCACTGATAAACTCTTTGTAAAATCTTTGTTTCTTAATGAAAAAGAGAAACATATGCATGTTATTTAGGTTGGTTTTATTCAAGGACAAGGGTTGTGCATGATTGAGTTTGCACTATACACATAGTGAACAAGAAAACCATCAAATTATGAACCACATTGCTCATGGTTACTAGGATTTGTTATATTAGTTCAGGTTGAATTTGATTGTTGTAATAACTGGTACCACAATGGGGGTTCTGTATCATTGAATTATAAGTTTAGCTACGTGTTTATCATCCTTTCAGTGTTTTATAGATCTGTTGTTCTCTGTTTTGCAATTTCAGAATATTTGGGTGAAGCCATGTTAATTCCAAAAAATACCTCTGTGTTAATTCGTCGCGTTCCTGGAAGGCCTCGCATGCCCATTGTTACTGAGCAAGAGTACTATCTCAAACCTTTAGCTTCTTATTCACTTAACTTGAATTCTTTTTCTAAATGGGAGCTTGGAGTATTTGGTTACCATGTCAACTTTTTCCATCGTAAAGAATGGGAAAAAAAAAAATTCTTGGTACTTTGGAGGTCTATTTCTCCAAAAACGAGAGTCTGTCTTTAAATTTAATTTTGTAGATCTTATTATTTTCATGAAACTTTCATGCTGGTTTGTTCTCCTTTCTAATGGCATCTGTGATAGCTATAAGTTCTTTCATATTATAATTTGCAGGCCAAAGGTTGAGAGCAAGGTGGAGGAGACACCACTAGAGAAAAGTAGTTTTTCAGCTCCCGATTCCTCTGCCATGAAATATGTAAGCTTTTAGGCAGTACCATCAACTTTTCATAGGACTTCAATGTAGTTATATTACTACATTCCATCAACAACTTTTGGTGGAATTTCAAGCTTGAATATATACCCATTCTATCAATGTTGTCTAATAATTAGACTTACAGACTGATGACAATGAATGGGATGAGTTTGGGAATGACTTGTATGCAATTCCTGAAGTGACACCAGTTCAGTCTAGCAATGCACTCCCCGATGCTCCCCCTGCCAGTAAGGCTGATGAGGACAGCAAGATTAAAGCCTTGATTGATACACCAGCCTTGGATTGGCAACGGTTAGATACCCTGTTGTTGTATTACTGATAATTGTCTTATTATTACTGTTTTCCAAAGTTACTTTTCTATAAATTGTGCTAAATTTTGACTGGGACTTTCAGTCAAGGAGCAGATGGATTTGGCCCTGGTAGAGGTTTTGGAAGGGGTATGGCTGGAAGAATGGGTGGACGTGGCTTTGGTGATTCTCTTATGCCTCATCTCATGTTAATTCTAGTGTTTTTCCTTCTTGTGTTCCGATAAAGTTAAAATCATCTCCCTGCTGCTGTGTTTATGTGTGTGTTTGTGTGCTTGCATGTAGACATGCAATATGCTTATTAAGTGCTGAAATAAGTGATTCTCTTGTTGAGGTCGAATAGGATTGGAGAAGAAAACTCCTCCACAAGGTTATGTATGTCACAGGTGTAAGGTGCCAGGTATGTTTTTATTTGAAATGGATTTCTCCTTCCTTTTTCTTTTTGGGGAAAAAAGCTCCTCTTAGTATAGACTTGTCTTTTTTGCTTTCTGTTACTCAGGACATTTTATTCAGCATTGTCCAACGAATGGTGATCCAAATTTTGATATCAAAAGAGTAAAACCTCCAACTGGCATTCCTAAATCAATGCTAATGGCAACCCCTGATGGCTCATATGCATTACCTAGCGGTGCTGTTGCTGTTTTAAGGCCTAATGAGTAAGCTGATGTCTTCATGTGTACTTTGTTCATATAATCTCAACTGCGTTAACAGCTTGAGCATCCATTATGAACTCTTCAATTAAACAGGGCTGCTTTTGAGAAAGAAATTGAAGGCTTACCTTCTACACGGCCCGTTGGTGATCTTCCCCCAGAACTTCACTGTCCATTATGCAAGGAAGTTATGAAAGATGCTGTTTTAACAAGCAAATGCTGTTTTACGAGTTTTTGTGACAAGTGTAAGTTGGTTGGAAGTTGCTTCTTATGTTTTTGCATTGTTTTAATAGAAATAGATATCTACTGCAATATCACTTGTTTACTGCAACTACTTAATTTTATTTTTTGTTATTTTGGTTAAGCAATTTAGTGTACTTTGTTTAAACACCTTTTTTCTTGCTTAGTATGAGATCTGAACTTGGATGCTTTACTGCATATTCATCTCAGCAATTTAATATATTTCTCCATGCACTCACCTTTTTTATTTAATCCAGGTATAAGAGATTATATCATATCGAAGGCAAAATGTGTATGTGAAGCAACAAATATTCTTGCAGATGATCTTCTTCCTAATAAGACCCTCAGGGATACAATCAACCGAATTTTGGAATCTGGTAACAGCAGTGCTGAAAATGCTGGAAGCACCTTTCAAGTCCAAGGTTTGTTTCCTGTGAATTACATGCATTGATACCCATCTGAATGTTTAATTTTATTAACATTTTTGCTTTCTGCTTTAGATATGGAATCAGCTCGCAATCCACAGCCTAAGATTCCATCACCCACACAGTCCGCTGCATCAAAGGAAGAACTGAAGCCCTCCCTTTCTAATGTAGAAGCCCCAAATCCAAATATGAAGGAAAAAGTGAACGAGGAGAAGCCTGTTGCAGTTCCACAACAAGTTCCTGATAAACTGAGGACTGGTAGGGCACCTGATGTGTCTGAAGCTACCCTTGAGTCAATGAGTGTGAAGGAGCCAGCATCCCAGGGTAGTGCTCCACTTGCTGATGAGGAAGTGCAGCAGAAGCTGGCTCCTGGTGAAGCAGGTATATGATTTTTCTTATATTTATTCACAAGGGTTTAATTAGTGAGATCCTATGTAAATTTTCCTTCTAATTTTTTTCCTCATGTGAAGTACTCTATACCATCCATCCCTTCTACATTCATGATCATCTGAGGTCCTTGCTCTTCTTTTTTTCAGGGAAGAAAAAGAAAAAGAAGAAGGTCCGCATGCCTCCAAATGGTAGGTTTTATGCTTTTGCATTAAATTTTTGGATCTGTGACTATTGGATGTCCTCCAAATTCAATTTTATGTACTAGTGCTATAACTAAAATTTAGTATATTCTACTGTTAAACTCTTTTGTGTTAAATTTTTGGCTGTGTTAGTTTTGGATAGCCTCCAAAATTCAGGTTCATGCATTTAGAGCTGTGAATAAAATTTTCAAATATTCTACTACTACTTAGCATGTTAATATCATGGGTGTTTTAGAACTAAATTAATTAGTGTTTTGGTGTATTATTTTTTTGTCTTTATCAATGAATAAATCTTATTAATGGTAAATCTTGTGCTGGGATGCTTTATAGATTTGTGGAAAGGCTCTCAAGATATTGCAGCCGAGAGCTATATGATGCCTCTTGGCCCCTCTGCCTATAATCCTTATTGGGGTGGCATGCAGCCTGGAATGGAGAGTTATATGAATCCTTTTGCTGCTGCTCCGATGCCTTTCATGGGTTATGGCCTTGGACCTTTGGATATGCCATTTGGGTGCGTCATGCCTCCAGATCCTTTTAGTGCACAAGGTTATATGATGCCTGTTGTTCCCCCACAGAGGTAAGTTGAATGTGTTTTTTCCCCCCCCATTTGGGGCGTCTCATCTCTCCAATTGATTTGTTTTGTCAGCTCAAAAGTGTACTAAGATTATTGTCTTCTGTTTAATAGGGATCTTGCAGAATTTGGAATGGGTAGGAATGCTGGACCTCCAGCATTGAGCAGGGAGGAATTTGAGGCTCGGCAAGCTGATTTGAGGAGGCGCCGTGAAAATGAGAGGCGAGCTGAAAGGTATCCTGAGTTTTTTTGTTGAATGTGAGTTTTGAGGTATTATGTGTAGTAAAAGCTGGTTTATCCTGTTCGGTTCCTGCTGCTCAGAGTTTTTTGTGTTGATTGCTGGCTATCTAGTTTACTGCTTGTTTCGATTCCATTGCTGTTAATTGAAGAGTTCAGTTTGTTTCTGCTTCAGGGAATTTCCAAGAGATCGGGAATTTGGAAGGGAAGTAAGCAGCGGTGGTGATGTTTCTACAATGAAATCCGTATGTCCTTTCATCATCTACATTTTCATTTCTTTATTTTTTGCATACTGTAGCAGGTATTTTCTGTTGCATCGAGTAACAGTTGTCAAGTTTAGATATATAATTTTATCCATATTTTGGCAAGAAAAAGAGAACCAATGTTTGATACAATTTTTGTTTTTATTAATTTACACCATTATGGCCATTTGTATATGCTAGTAAACAGTATATACTAGTAATTTTACTATCACGTGTTTTGCATGTGAGCAAAATTTTCTTATATTCATAATAGTAAATAAACTATGAAATACATTATTATTATTATTATTAAATAAATTTTTAAAAATAATAAAATGTTATTTAAATCTTTTATTTAAATAATTATATGATATTCTTTCAATATTTTTTATAATTAGTATTTTTCTCAACTCTAAAATTAATTTCATATAAAAAATATTTTATCCAATATTAGTTATTTTTTAATAAAAAATTAAAAAATAATAAAAAGTTATTTTTTCTTTATATGACAACTTAAATATTACAATCTCATTAAATTTATAATTTATTACAATTTTAGTAAATTTATCATTTGAGCAGTTTTACTTTATTTTTAATATTAATACTTTTTATTTACTCAAAAAGTAATTTGATATAATTTTTTAAATTTCAGCTGATAATTAAATGATAGAATGAATTAATTCAATTTCATCTCTTTTATTAATTTTAATTAATTAATACATGACTAAATTATTCAATTTTAATATATTAATGGTTCAATATTTTTATTTTTATAATTTTGGTTGTTGTGTGTGTGTGTTTAGAAAGTGGGGGAACAGACTGATACTGGGTACCCATCCCGGGCCAACTTAACTGCAGATATTTTGGGAGCCCAGGCTTGTTGGATTGGGTTACATGTAGAAAAGGAACTAAAGTACTCCAGACATGACATAAGATTGTTCTTATAGGACATTTGAGTTGGCTCGGTATTCAATTCGAGTGTTTTCCCTTTTTGTGATTGTATGTCTTCTTCCAATAATTAAAAAAAAAATAATAATAATAAAAAAAAGGAATCAAATGCTGCCAAAAATTGCTTTATTCTTTCTTGTGGAGAAAAAATAAAAATAATTGTATGAGAAGATAATAAATATGATAAAAAGGAAAATGTTTAAGGAACGGGAGCCCCATACCCATATTAAGTCTGGATGGGATGGGCTTTCTTTTCTTTTTACTTAGGACTATGGGCCTTGGGTTTATAATTGTAGCGGTGGCAACTATTACTAATGAAATTATGATAAATGTTTTGATTTCATCCTTATCTTTGCATTTTATTGAAATTCAATGTTTTGTTGTCTTAGAAGTCAATCCCTCACCCGTCTAGCCCTCCCCACCGCCTTCGCCCCGAAAGGTCTTCGTCTGAACGCTCTGCCCGCGATCTTGAACCTCCGCTCCCTCGACCTTCCAAAAGAAAATCTGACCACCGCGACAGAGATCGAGAATATGTTTACCCCGATGAACGTGACCGAGACAGAGACAGGGAAAGGGACAGAGGTGTTGATCGCGATCATCACCACCGCCATCACCCCCGTTCCGAATCCTCTGCTAAAGCGCCTTCCTCGGAGGCAACGACAACGACAGGAGCTAAAACGACTTCCACGGCAACACTAACAACAACAGCTGCAAATGACCGAAAGCACAAGGCGAGTGTATTCTCTCGCATTAGCTTTCCAGATGGAGAGGCGGCCGCTGCCAAGAAACGTAAGGTGTCTTCCTCGAGCGAAGGAGCAGCGGCCGCTGGTACTCCTGCTCATCAGCACAAGAAGTCTTCGTCATCAGTCAATGGCTTCCACGATTCTTCCTCTGTGAAGGTTGCCTCTGTTTCTTCTAGCAGGAAGAGTAGTAGTTCTGCAGCAGCAATGGAGTATGAATCCAGTGACGATGAAAGGCATTTCAAGAGGAAGCCATCAAGGTATGAGCCATCGCCTCCTCCACCAGCTGAGTGGGAAGAGGATGTTAAGTACTCGAGAGGCTCCAGGGATAGGGAACGTAAACATAGATAATAACTTTTGGAAGAAAAAAAAAGCTTCGCCATTTGCTGAAAGCTGTTTTGCAGAGCCTAGCTGTCTCGAAAGTAATAGTTAAGCTAACTGCGCCATGGTGAAGAAGTGAATTTCTCTATAGCTGATGATGCCCACTCCTGATACAAAGTGTAGGTGGCCGAGGCAGAGTGATGGTTGTCTGTACATGGATTGAGCTTCAAGTTTTTCTGTATTAGAAGAAAGGAAGGCGATGATGATTTGATTCCTATGCTTCTTTTTCTATCAAACTATTTCTTTACCATTTTGTTACCGTGTTCTTGCATTTGGATATTTATGTTAATAATAACATCAATAATAACAACAAATTGTATGATTAGTTCTTCCTTTTTTTTTTCTTTTTTGAGTTGGTCTGAAGAAAATTTTATTTTTCAAGGTAATAATATTACAAACTAACCTGATCTTAAAAATCGACCTCAGCTTCTACCGTGAAAAAGAAAACTTGGTCGAGTAGAAATCCACTAAGCTCTGATTTTCTAAGTAGCTGAAGTTTTCTAGTGATGTAGAATCAATTTACTTGCATCTCTATGCCATTCATATAGGAAAGCTAGCTTAGGCATAATCTTTTTTGCATGTTAATGACTTGTGGTTTTGCTAATCCAAAGGAAAATTGTTATTAAGCCCTCCTACCATAAGTTGTTTCCACATTTCTGTTTGCCTTTCTCATTTCTAGTCTAGTTAACTTATATCATCCGTGCAAGGCAGAGGAGGAGTTTGTAGCCGAGTTCCCACCCAAGAACCAACTCCTCAAAGCTACAAACCCATTTTTCATTTTATTCTAGAACTGGACAACAAACGTAGGCAGTTGAAGTGCAAACTAACAAAAAATTAGCAGTTGGAAGTGCAATATAATATATGAAGGAAAACTTATCCAATATTAAATTCTAAAGCATCAATATTATTTCGGGCATGTTTGCTGCAACACAACTAGTAGTGAAACATAAGAAACTGAACACCAAATTTGAACAATATGTAACCCCCAACAGAAACAACTGTCCCCTCATGCATCAATCACTCAGCCCGTTATACATTCCACTGCATCCAATCATAGGCAGGTTTGCAATGGCATGCTATGCACTTGAATACAAAAGCTATCAGTCCTGCCACTGATGTTCATAGTATAAATTTCCTGCAATCAAGGGGAAAAAACATATTTGTTAAGAGAAACATCTAATCAATTCTAAAGAAGTCAATATTTCAGGCTGTGGAATAATAGCAGCAAGCACAGATATATCATCATCAAACTAAAATTGCACAAATCAGGTTGTGCAAATCTGAATTGTAACACAATAAAGTTACTCATCTACAACCCTAAAGTTGAAATTCTGAAATATGACATTAACTTGAAATTCTGAAATATGCCATTTCAAGGTTGTGCTAGCATCTACGGTCCGCTACAAGTGCAAAATCCAAACCTAAAGTTGATTAAAAAGATGAATGTGTTGTTTTTCCTTTAACTGAAAGAAAAAAAAGGGGAAGCGAAAGCACTGTAAGAGAGACGAAAAAGCAGAAAAACTTTCTCAGCATTATTTTCTCAAAATCACAACCCTTCATTTCTTCACATTTCCATTCAATAAAAAACTGGAACCTTCTCCACCTAAAACCTAGGATTCTTATTAACCTTCTTTCTCCTCTTAGTAACTATCCATCAAAAAACATGTCCTTGTCGTTCTCAATATGAACCAGAAAATGCTTGGCATTAGATAGAATAATCCAATAAGTTAACACGAAAGAAGTTTAATTTACAAATTACAACTCGAGCCCAACTTTCAAATCTATCAATCATATGACCATCTGCATCCACCCATGACAAATGACCCATCATATTTCTAACAAAAACTACATTGTGTAATTTATACAAAAAAACAACTCCAAAATTCACACACAATTCAATTCAGTCACTAAATCACAAGTAAACCAAAAACGAAGGTGCTAAAAAATCCCTCATAAACTGCAAGGTCATCATTAAAAGTGAATTCATCACAAGCACACAAATCATTGGAAAGCTTTCCATATCCAATTTCAAATTCAACCTTATACTAAACCAACAAAAGACTGAATCTTTAAAGCACTAATGATAGTATTAATATACCTTAAGCAGCAGATTGTGACGGGATCATCCCAGTCTTTCTAGCATAAGCAAAAATCCCTCCAGCTTCAATTACAGGACCCGCATCACCAATAGGCTTCAACTTGTATTCCTTACCAGTGGTATGGTTGATCAAGCGGCTCTCACCTAATTCAATAGTCACCACATCTCCTGTCCTACACTCCTTGCATATCCTCACCTCCGATTCCAACGGATACACCTCTCCCGTCGCCACCGAATTTCTAAAGAATATACGCGCGTAAGACTCCGCTACCACTGCGGTAACTCCCGCTGCTCCCAGTGCCACAGGAGCATGCTCACGCGACGATCCGCATCCGAAATTGTTGCCGCCGATGACGATTGAGTATTTCGTTTTCATTTCGTTCGGTTCAATGAACCTGGTCTTGTAAGATGCTGGTAGGCCAATTAGAGCATAGGAACCGAGCTTTTCGTACTCTGCTGGATTTGAAGGGACGAGAGTTAGGTATTCGGCAGGGATGATTTGATCGGTGTCTATGTTGTCTCCGACGACGTAGCAGAGGCCGTGGAAGGATGTGGAGGGAGTGGTGGAGGCAGCGGAAGCGCGTGGACTAACTAGAGGTGGCGCGTGGTGTGTGAGTGGCTTGGTGAGTGAGTGTGAGTTGATTGAAGGGAGTTTGAGCGAGCGTGGGGAGAAGAGGGAGTGAGAGAATGAGGTTTTGGAGGCTAATGCGGCGGAGGATATGGAGAGCTTGGGGTTGTGGGAGACAGAGATGGCTGAAGAGGAAGCCGCCATTTTCGCGATTACAGAGCTTGGCGAAGAGCAAGAAGACCGAAAGTGAAACAAGTGTTAGGTTTCCTTTGCTCTGCTCTGTGAAAATTATTAGCAACTGTAAATCAACAGCCACCACGCTAGAGAAGGTGGGCCCATCTCAAAGCCGCCAGTCTCCGCACCTACGAAATCAAAATGTCAAAAAAAAAAAATCGTACGGTGAAATCAATGGCCATTGTGATTCTGCCACGTAAGGGTTCAATCCATTTTTAATTCGTGGCATCAAAACGCTACGTTTGGATTTGGTTGGGAGCATAACAAGACGAGTAACGGGCCAGAGCCCAAGCGTTGTTGCGCGAAACGACGTCGTTGTTTTTTTAAGCGAAGTTTATAAAGGAGAGGAGGCTAGGGTTTCTGCTTCAAACCGTGCAAACCCTAAGTCGCAAGCTGCGCAGCCCAGATCTGATTCAATGGGTACTTTCTGTTTGTTTCTATCAAAAATGATATGATCTGTTTACCATCTGCAAGCTTCATTTTTTAAAAGCATTAAGATACTGATATGTTTTTCACGTGATTTTAGTTTTGCTTTCTGGCAAGAAAATGTGTATTCTAATTTTAGGTTTTGATGAAAATAGGGGCTTACAAGTATGTCTCTGAGCTATGGAGGAAGAAGCAATCTGATGTCATGAGATTTTTGCAGAGGGTGAGGTGTTGGGAGTATCGCCAGCATCCTTCTATTGTTCGTCTTACTCGTCCTACTCGCCCTGACAAGGCTCGCCGTCTGGGCTACAAGGCCAAGCAGGTAACATTTGATATTTAAATAATTATTGCGTGGTGGATGCTTTTGCATTGTTGTTTGCTTCTTCTGCATTCTTCCTATTGAATGTTGGTAAATTATACGTAATGATATGGTGAGCTCTTGGTACTTTTTGCTAGCTCATTGCTGAACAATGTGACTCTGATTTTGAAAATGTTGTTCTTGCTGGTTTGGCGGCGTCTTGATGATGCATATTCATCACTCCCTAGGAGTTTGTGTATGTATGATGATAAGATGCTTCCTGAGATCAGCTATATTAAACACAATCGATCATCTGACCAAGTGTGTTCTCTCTTCTTCCGAATTCACTTTTGTCAAGATCTGATACAGTTTTCCTTATTTGTTAATGCCTTTATCTTACCATATTAATTTGGCAGTTTTTGTCGCAAAAATTGCATTGCACATGATTTTAGGGTCTAATAGAAAAATCATTCATGTATTTAACCATAACAAAGTATAGTGCAATTTGGGTGGTTGCTTGCACAAATTTTTGTTGAAAAGGTGTGGTCTCAGAACCTAGCTGTTCTTTGTTAATATTGGCTTTCTTAGTTGCTTTTCTTGGTGATGCATGCATTCCTGGTATGTTTTGTGGAGTATAAAAATGACTTTTGAAATTCTTTCAGGGTTATGTCGTATATCGTGTACGAGTCAGGCGTGGTGGTAGGAAGAGGCCAGTTCCCAAGGGTATTGTCTATGGTAAGCCCACAAACCAGGGTGTGACTCAACTGAAATTTCAAAGAAGCAAGAGGTCTGTTGCGGAGGAGCGTGCTGGCCGGAAATTGGGAGGCCTCAGGGTCCTCAATTCATACTGGATTAATGAGGCATGTTGACTAATCTTAAAAGCACAATTTTACCTGTTTAACATGTTTACGTTTCAATATTCTCATTGGTTATGTATTTCTCTGATGCAGGACTCTACTTACAAGTATTTTGAGGTGATTTTGGTTGATGTTGCACATAATGCCATCAGGAACGACCCAAGGATCAACTGGCTCTGTAACTCAGTCCACAAGCACAGGGAGCTCCGAGGACTCACCTCTGCTGGGAAGAAATACAGAGGTCTACGTGGAAAGGGACATTTGAATCACAAGAATCGGCCTTCCCGCAGAGCAACCTGGAAGAGAAACAATACCCTCTCGCTTCGCCGCTACCGTTGAGTTCATTGATGTGCTTAAGTCACTTGCTGGATGTGGTCTGTTGGACAAGTAGATGTCATCTTGAGTTTTTGTATTTTTGGATGCTGAAATACTTGAACTATGCTGTTTTGGAATCCCTATATTCTAAGTTAAGATGTTAAGATCATCAATTTTGCATAATTTTTAAACCAATATGGTCACGCTTCTGTTTAGTTACATTTGATTTTTCATGGCCTTGAATTAGGTTTTGGGTTGAGCAACTCGCTAATAGCCAGAATTCAATTTAATATATCAAATTAACAAAGGAACAAGGTTTTGAAAATCTGATTTATCAATTCATGTTTGCAATGGAAGCAAATTCAGTTCAAACAGGTTATCATGATAATTTTATAATGCAATGCCTGTGTTCTGGTTATTTAGGTTTTAAGTGTGCAACAAAGATTACAAACCATGAGCTACGTCTGCATCTGCTGTGATTGTAAAGCATATGGAGCCTAGTTAGAAAGCGGTCTCATTGCCTGAAGCCTTTTTTTTTTGTGTACGGTCTGAGTGCCTTGAGGACTAGTTGCAAGCTTCAGAGTGTTCCATCCCTGTAGTTCTCTTTGAGATTCTGCAATGCTTGCCGAATGGAATCCTCATCTTGGCTTGAATACTTCAAGCATATAAGTCGTTGAGCAATGTGATATACCATCCGTAGTTGGTGATGTTGGTGGCAGTTGACTTCCATTTGCTCCATTTCCTGTATGAATTTAGAATGCCAACTTATCACTAAAGTTGCATATCTTCATGTGTCACAAACAAGGGGAAAAAAAACAGTATATCACCAACTGATAGATGCATGATATAAATATAGGCAAGGTAACTGAGCAGATGTATCTATTCTTGATTAGAGAAGAAGCTTCAGCTAAAGACATCAAGCTCATATACGAGAAGGAGAACAAAGCGTGAAGCTTGTGTTGATGTATGTTACTGCTGGACATGAAGCTTGATTGATCTCATAATTAACGTTTGACTTTAATCTGTAGTAATAAAGCTTAACAGAAGTCACCTTTTTCTTTATCTTTGATGTGATGCTTCTAGCTGTTTCAATCACTGAGCTTGGTAAGCCTGCTACTTCGGCCAGTAGAAGGCCATAATGTGGTACATGTCTAAGTCCATCCTTGAGTTGAAACTATGTGGATCAAAGCTTCAATGTAAACCCCAGCCACAGATTAAATTTTAGGTAAAAACATATAATTGATAATACCACCTTGAAATCTAAACGGTTGTTTTTTATAGTGACATCCAAGTGAAGGAGCTTGATGTTTGGATAGATGGTTGCTAATTCTGATAGGTTCTCCATATGAGTAGCAAATATGGTATACCTGAAGAATATATTTATGTAAAAAAAGAGTAAGCAAATTCCAGCAATGAAAATTTTGTCCCTTGTGGCTGCACTTAGTTCTTTGTGAAGAAAAAGCTTTCCAGTCATAATATATAAACAGGACAATTTCAATCTACGAATCATGTAGAGAAATGCAAATGAAACAAACACAAAAAGGAAAAAAAAAAAATACTAGTTTTTCACCTAAGGTTCCACTTAAAAGCTCCAAAAGAGATTAATATACATGTTGAGAACAAGAACAAGCACCACGCATCTGGCTTGTGCTCACCATTCAATCTGAATAAATGCAAAATGTGAAGTCAAATCATGTCATGTTACAATCAATTCCAATTGACATTACGTCAGCTTGAGCATGCTGGTGTTCTAGTGTAATTAAATAAACCAGAATGCTGTAAGACACCAGCTTTACCATATAGCAGGTGATGAATTCCAGCATTTTGCAGCATCTACTGACTACCATTTTACTATAAAAGATGTAGAATGACTAACAGCAACACAGCTCAAGCAACAACATTAGGAAAAGAAAGTTTTGAGTGAAGGAACCATCAAGGCAAGTCCAATTTATGAGTAAATACGTGACTGCAAATAGATATGTGCACACATATCTGTAAGCTAATATATGTTGTATGTCAAATCAGCTCAAGGGCATGTTGTGCTCTAGCAATATTTTGCTATTCAACTCGTATCATTTACTTTGGAACTCAGAAGTGGTCAATGTTAACTGATATCATTTAGATACCAATTACATATTCAACCGAAAGGTGTTCATATAAAGGGAATATAAGAGTGAACATGAGGATAATTACGCTTTGAGTGATAACAGATGTTCACAGCAGCTCCAGGCAATGGCAAATCCATCAGAAGAAGAAGTAGCTCTTCCAAGCTCATCCATGATGATCAGGCTCCTGTTAACAAAGAAAATGATGTATTCAATATAAATTTCACATTTCTTGGTAGTCAGAGCTCATTCTATATCACCTTTGGGAGACATTCTGCATGATGAAGGCTGTCTCTTTCATTTCTGTCATAAACTGCAGTTCATGCAAAAAAAAAGTGTGATGTGGCTTATGATATCAAAACCACATTTCATTTATAGTGTGGATTGCAAAATGAGTAAGCAGTCTATATGGTCATGCAAATGGATGTTTCAGTGTCATAAGAATTCAAACCAAACTGAGATCATAACGACTGCAGACATTGCAAAAGATGGAAGTTTTTTTGGCTTCTGTACAATTGGGTTACCAACAGACCAATTATTAATCGATCAGTTCAATGAAAATAAATATGTAATGTACAGAACGAACCATGCTTGACATATGTAGTTACCAATATTGGAAAAAGGTTTTATCATTTAGATTATATAAATAGAAGATCTCTTTAAATAAATCACTCAGATTTGTTTAGTTTAATCAAAGTTACTTGGTCATTCTGATTTATGAAACAAAAACATACCTAAGGAAAACTATATTAGTTTAACTCTACCTCGCCAAGGACCTTCATGCAAGATAAAAAAAGTACATATAGTAACATTCTAAAAGGCTATTCTGCAATCCATAGATATACTATCAAAACTCATCCTTGGAAATGTTCAGCTTCTATATTAAATACCTTCATATAGTTTTCTTGTAGTTCCTGATTAATAAGGAAGGCCATACTTCTCATCAGTTCATTAAATGATGACACTAACACATCAAATGTTGCATTTTTATATAAAAAATGAAAATGTCAAGTTCAGACCACTGTATGATTAAATGAAGAAGCAACGGCTGCAACACCCCTGTTCTTGAGAACAGCAAACAAGTGAAATCATCATGAATAGCAGTTGATAGAGATGATGTTTAAGTGTTTTCCTTTTTGCATAATCACAAGTATCTTGGTTATACTTATTGATTGACAATTTAAATAGAATCCACGTCACAACAATGTTTAAGCGAAAGACATATCCATGGTGATAGCATAGATGTCACAGGCTGTAATGTTACAACCTGACTGCCAGACTGTATGGCTATAATAGTCAGACCATGTTACAGGGCTGTGTTATAGGCAGCAGTCTGCATGTTATAGGCTGCACAAATTGTAGGCTGCAGTCTGACATGTTACAGGCTGCACAAGTTGTTACAGTCTACTAGTCAGACCATGTTACAGGGCTGTGTTATAGGCAGCAGTCTGCATGTTACAGGCTACACAAATTGTAGGCTGCAGTCTGACATGTTACAGGCTGCACAAGTTATGTATATTACAGTCTGATATGGTAGGTAGAATGGCAGTGAATTATGGAGATTATTGTCTCCTAAGCTTGTATATATATACCTATACATTGAATGAA
>CATIWM010104676.1:0-13604 GCA_949671775.1 Mallotus repandus | reverse complement strand
CCACAAACCAATAATAAACAGCCTAAAAAAATAACAACAACAAGAAGAAAATAAAAGAAGAAGAAGGAACCCAACAATCACCTAGATATAACACCTACCTATTACAATTCTTGATGATTTATGACATTGAAGATTTCCAATAGACAAAAAAATGAAAAGAAAAGATGGATAAATATTTTATAAGATTTGAGATAAAAATCTAATTAGAAAAATTAATGTGTTTGCTCTATTTCAATAAAAAAAAAACATACAAAAAATTTATCTTGAACACATTAATTTTACAAATCTCTTATAATGGTTGGTGTTGAGTTTGGGAGAAGAGATAAAGATAATGAATAGAGAAAGAAAAATAAAAAAAAAATATGAGAAAATAAAATTAAAAAGAGGAAAAGATGAAGACAGGAACAACAACGTAAAAACGAAAAAAATAAAATAAAAAGTGTTTTATGAAAATATAAAAAGTTTTGTGTTAAAAGAAAATAAATTACCGCTTTAAAAAATTTGGTAAAAAAGTCGTGCCTAGTGTAATTTTTCCTACATTTAACAGAGTGTACCTATATCACATCATATTTACTTGATATATTCATTCAATAAATTATATTTTATTATTTAATAATTTTTATAAATAAATAATAAATTATTTATTTATTGCTAATTATAAAATAAATATATTATTTATGTATTAGTCAAAAATAAAATTGGAAATCAGACATTAAATTAAGGAATTAACAATAGAAGAACATAAGTGAAAAAAATAATTTTAATTTAATTGAAAGGTTGAAATGATGATGACATTCATTCAACGATTTAAATTAAAAGTCAAGATTTTTCTTATGTGTATTGAAAAGTGCTTAAAATTGATGAGATTATAATAAAATTTAATTGAATGATCAAAATAATGATGAAATTATCCATCAGCTTAAATGAGTAGTACAAATATTGTTTATAAAAAATATTAGGGTTAATTATGACTTACCTCTCTATTTTATCATATTGTATTAGTTTATCCATAATATTTAAAAAATATATTTTTTTATTTTTTTGCAATATTATACTATTCCCCCTTCTATTAATATTTTTGTTAAAATTACTATTATTTGACATGAAATGACAACTATATTCTTCAATGGAATGTATATTAGGGTTAATTACCCCATTCATTTGATCATATTGTATTACTTCATCATTGACATTTGAAATATATTTGTTCATTATTTTTTTTTTACAATATTATGCTATTTCCCCTTCTGTTAATATTTTCATTAAAATTATTGTTAATTGACATGAAATAACAACGATACCCTCCAATGGAATATATGATGTGTGAAATCCGCAGTGCATGGAATCGTACAAGTAGTAATAAAAAGATATCATTTCCACGTGGATAGTGTTAATTACAGAGCTACTCTTAATATTTTTCTTATCTAAACTACGAATAATTTCAATGAGAAAACAAGTAAATTAAATCTAAAACAATATAAAAGTTTGTCACAAAATCTATATAGTTAAAGACGTTAGGGTTTAAATCCCTCGGCTCAACTTAATTCAAAAGGATAATAAATTCTTGTTTATTATGAATAACATTTCATTTCCGAAGCATCTTTAATATTGTGATGTCTCTCTTAAGTATTCTCACAATTAACCAATTATACTAATCACTCGATTACCTAACTCTCACTAGCATAATTAACTAGACATAACTAATTTATTCAAGCGTTCTTCTATGAAATATTAATATTGAAATGTCTCTCGACTAAGTCAATTTGAATTAATAGATTGTTATTGCTTTTCTCACTAGAATCAATCTCTCAATATAATCCTAGTGTCTAAATCAATTCAAAGAGTGATCAAGCCAATGAAAAACATTAAGTCCAATAACTCTCATGAAATGCATATTCTTTTATTGAAAATTTATTTGATTAAGTTCATATTGAGCCAGGTTCATTAAAACCCTAACTAATCAACTTAGTTACTCATAGAATTTAGAGAAAAACAACAAGAAATGAAGAATGAAAACATATTCATAAATTAAATAAATAAAGAGTAAGAGAATAGAAGAAGAAAAACTCTTTTATTCAGCTTCCTCAATAGCGTTCTTGATTTCTCTATCCTTATTGTTCATCCAAAATAACTTGAGGTTAGCATGAAATTAAAAAGAAATTATTCTTGTGTAAAAGAAAAGAACAATAAAGTGTTGTTCTCTAGGGTAGCAAGCCCCCTCTAATTTATGAAAAATAAATAAAAACTTCTCTATTTATTGTGTTCTCTAAAAAAAAAAAACCTAAAGACAACTTTCCAAAATAAGCAGTCTAGACCGACACGACTGTGTCACATGAAATTTTTCCAGAATGCAGCTCTCTAACATGGTTGTGTCCTCTGACATGGATGTGTTATAACAGTCTTTAACAATTATTTAAATTCTCAAATCAGGCATAACAGTGTCAGATTTTTGACACGAGTGTGTCAAAATTAAGGCTATTAAATTTGAAAAAATGGTTTAAATTGTATCTCTTTGTCTAAGCTTTCCATATCACTTTGAATCACCTCAATTGGACATCTGTAGCTTAAGATATTGCTGAAATACCAAGAGTTGTGCAACTTGACATGAAAGCTACCTATGCTGACTTTGATTCATGATTTGAAAATTCAAACAAAATCAGATTTTGACAAGTAAACTTAATTCATAAAGCTTAAGATGTCTACTTTAAATGTCTAGAAGATCACTTTCTCATTATAAAACTATAAGGATGTCAAAAGCTTCACCGAATCTCGGAGATCAAAGTAGCCCCTCTCTTTGATTGGATTAGCTCCTAGCTTTAAGCTTCCATTGCTTTCATCCAAAATTAGTACCAAAAAATGGAATCTACAAAATCAACAAAAAATCAATGAAAAAAAAGTATAAAATTAACTAAAAATTCATAAAATGACAAATATAATATTATTTTAAGTTATAATGCATTTTATACCTAAAATATGCTTTTAAACAATAAAATCTTATAATTATAATAATGAAATGCACTTATATAGTGCTTAAAATATTAAAATTTTAGCACTTATCAACTCTCCCACACTTGAGCTTTTGCTTGTCCTCAACCAAACCTCATTCATATAACGAATAAAACTCATCAGCTAGCTTCATTTGAACAACCACTCTAATCTCCCATGAATACAAAACTTAATAATTCAAAAACTAAAACAATAAACTGAGATCAAGGATATAAAAATTACCATGTGAAAAATAAACTTTCTCATTGAATTCATGAAAATAAACTATTAATTTTGGAGAAAAACAAAAGCAATGAGAGATCGTTCTAGTCCCTAGATAGTCGCATTCTCAACATGCAAGGTTCCTTTTTATGTTTTTATTTAATTGCTTATAAAGGTTTCTCAATTACAGTGATCCCCCACATTTCTCGTATTATTCAGTGTGGATACCCTTAAAGGGTCCTTTGGATACTCATACTCATATTAGAGCATTGGAGTTGATAGAGCTTATGCATTTATAATACTTTTCAAAGCAAGCTCTAAGCAGTTTATTTAGTGAGTACGTTTTATGCTCCATCTCACTTTTTTATTTTCTTTATTTTTTTACGGTTCCAAAATATGCAAGAATCTACCAATATTAACTAGACTTAATCCTTACTTACAATCATGTTTCTACAACATTAAGAATCTAAGCTCAATCACTCAATAAGAAAGTAAGCATTAAATTCATTAAAGTTCAAAAATCCTTAACCACAATTTATTCCTCTAATTTAACAAATTCAAATAAAGCATTCATAGGAGATTATTATACTTTTTCAAGAAAGCTTCACATAATGAATCTCACTCATCATATGAATGAGTTGCAAATTCTCAAGTGTTATGCATGATAATTCCTAACAACCTATATGCATAAAATAAAAACACATAAAATGCATGAGATGCATAATCCCCCTATTTTTCATATTCTAAATTAAACAAAAAAAAAATGACTCAAAAGAAAACACAAAAAGACACAAAAATTACACAATAAAATTTAACTTACTCCTCCCCCACACTTAAACTCAACATTGTCCTCAATGTTGGTAAATTAAAAGAAAAATTAGGAATTCACACAATGAATAAATTATTTTGACAATAAAGCTTACTGCGCTTTTCATGTCCGACTCTTGTGTGATTATAGGTTGAGTTGCTCGATCTTTGATGCTCAATTTCCTTTTAATTTACCTAAAAGAACAAATAGGGGGTAGATATGAATTTTAAAGATATAAACACACGCACAAAAAAAATGAAAACTAAAAATGCATAAAGCTTGGTTGAGCCCCCAAGAAGCACTTATTTAAGAGGTCATAAGCTTGATCATAGCATGAACTATGTGTTGCTATTCTTCATGTAGGCAAAGTGATGGTGCATCTTCTTTGCCTCCACAGTACTTGTATAACTTCTGGTCGTACACTTTAAATTTCTATCCTTGATTGTTTATCAATTCCACAGCTCCATGAGGAAGAACTTATGACATTGTAAATGGTCCCGACCATCTATTTTTAAGCTTCTCTGGAAATAATCACATATTAGATTTGCAAAATAACACATGATTTCCAATTTCCACATGTTTTCTCTTTTTGTTTGCATCATGCCACTTCTTTATTTTTTCTTTGTAATTTGTTGAGCTTTCATATGGGGTAACTGTGTTTTGGTATTTAAGAAGCTCTTTTTCATCATAAGATTGTACCTATAAACACTTCTCTATATCCTCTAAATCATAAGATTTTTCCAACCTCTTTTGTTAGACTTCACTCACATAATCATCAACGACATTAATTCTCATGCAATTATTAAAGTCAGAAGGATGTTTCTTCCTTTGTTATATATTGAACTTACAGTTATCCTTACCTACTCTCAATGTAAGAGTTCCGTCATAAACATCTATTATGAATTTAGTAGTATACATGAAAGGCATACCTAATATCAAAGTCACTTCTTTATCCTCTTCAAAATCTAAGACCACAAAATCCACTAGAAAAATGAACTTCCCTGACTAGAACATCCTTTATTATTCCTTCAAGTTTTTTTATAGTATTGTCTGCCAATTGCAAACACATGTTTATGGTCTTTACTTCACTTATTTCAAGCTTCTTGTAAATAGATAAAAGCATAAAATTAATAGAAGAACCTGAATCATAAAGAGCTTTTTGAAAATTTAAATTACCAATAGAGCAAGGTAAAGTAAGACTTTCTGGATGTTTACGCTTAGTGGAAGTTTGCCCAAAAGCATGGCACTACTCTTTTTATTAAGAGTGATAGTTCCAAACTTTTGTAGCTGTTTCTTGCTAGAGAGAAGCTCCTTTAAGAATTTTGTATATTTGGGCATTTGAGCTATAGCTTCGACAAAAGGTATATTTATGTGTAGCTTTATGAACATATCCAAAAACTTTGTAAACTGCTTAACATTCTTTTGTTTATTCAGTCTCTGTGGAAATGGAGTAGGTGGCTCATAAGGCTTCACTTCTTTCTTCTATTCCTTATTCTTCCCCTCTACTTCATTTTCTGCTTGTGTTTCAGCTTCATCAGTTATTTTCTCTTTATCTTTTTCTTCCTTTAGATCTTTCTTTTGACCCTCAACTTGAGTATTCACCATTCACTTCAGTGGTTGCAGTTCTGTCCCAATCCTCAAGGTAATTGCTTTAAGTGGTTGCAGTTCTGTCCCACTCCTTAAGGTAATTGCTTTAACATAATCCATAGAATTCTTCTCCATATTACTAGGAAGAGTCCCTTGATTTCTTCTGGATAAAGAGTTAGCCAATTATCCCAACTGCACCTCCAAGTTATGGATTGAAGATTAATGATTTTTGAACATGAGTTGGTTATCTTGATGCATCTGGTCAAATCTCCCTTCAAGCCTTTTTATTGCCTCATCTTGTTAATTCATCTTGGTTGCCATTATATCCATGAATTTCTCCATTTTACTCTCTAAAGAAGATAAAGAAGAAAAAGCTTTCTCTTGTTGATAGTAGAATTGACCTTGATCTTGATAAGCATTAGACCCTTCAAAACCTGGTGGTACTTGAGGTCTCCATTGATTACTTCCTTGATTGTTCCATGAGAAGTTTGGATGATTCTTCCAACTTGGGTTATATGTATTACCTAGTATAGGATTTTGTTGTTCACCCTTATTGAAGTTGCCCAAATAGTTCATGTTCACCATGGACACACTCTGCATAAATTGGCACTCAATGGTAGGATGTCCACCATGACAAAACTCACAAGATGAAAGAGTTGAAAAAGAAATTGCATTAATGTTCATTTTTTCTATTCTTTTTGTCAAGGCATCCAATTTTGCATTCACAATAGTTAATCCACCCACTTCTAGTGCATCTCCTTTTTTAGGTATAGCTCTCTCATTAGCCTATAGACTCTGTGTGTTTGCCATTTCTTCAAATAATTCTAAAGCATCTTCAGGGGTTTTAGACATAATTGTACCCCCAACAGTTGCATTTGTATTGACTCTAACTGCAGGATTCACACCCTTATAGAAAGATTGAGCCAAATCCTAAGCAGCTATCAATTGTTATGGACACTGCCTCTACAAATCCTTAAATCTGTCCCGACATTCATAAAAGCTTTCATCTTCCCACTGATAGAAAGAATTGATTTCATTCCTGATTTTTAAAATTTTGGCAAGTGAAAAATATTTATTGAAAAATGCAGTATACAACTCTTGCTAAGTATTGATAGAATTAGGAGGTAAACTTGTAAACCATCTCTTTGCCCTATTTGTGAGTGAAAAAGGAAAGAGCATCAACCTTATTGCTTTCGATTACACTCCATTTATTCTAAATGTATAACAGTACTCCAAAAATCTAGTCATATGCCCAAAAGGATCTTCATGTGATAATCCACTAAATTGAGAAGTTTGGATCATCTAAATCATAGTTGGCTTGATTTCAAAGTTATTAGCTGCCATAGCAGGTCTGATAATAGGATTTTAATCTTCTTGTAAATGTGGACTGACAAAGTCTCACATAGTTCATTGCATATTTGGTCTGTTTTGATTTTCTGGTTGATGAGCAGGTGGATCTTGCCCATTAACCCCATAATTTTTAACTCTATCATTCTCTTCTCTGTTCATTCTATTTCTTTGTTCTCTAAGTCTCCTATGAAAAGTTCTTTCAATTTCTAATTCAACTAGAATTTGAATTCCACCCCTTCTCTTTGTACTTCTCAATGAGTGCATACACTCATAAGAGTGCCTGAAAATTAAACAAACAAGATAATAAGAAAGTGCTTTCCAATAATAAAATAAAATAAAGCAAAAATAAAAATAAAAATGTCTAAATCAAACAATATGAATTTATTTTTCTATATTAACTAATGTATCCTTGGCAATAGCGCCAAAAACTTGATTGGTGAAGTCCGCAAGTGCACATAATCATACAAGTAGTAATAAAAAGATATTGTTCCTATATGGATAGTGTTAATTACATAGCTACTCTTAATATTTTGCTTGTCTAAACCATGAATAATTTCATTGAGAAAACAAGCAAATTAAATCTAAAACAATATAAAAGTTTTTCATGAAATCTATATAATTAAAGACGTTAGGGTTTAAATCCCTCGGCTCAACTTAATTCAAAAGGATGATAAATTCTTGTTTATTATGAATAACATTTCATTTTTGAATCATCTTTAATATTGTGATGTCTTTCTGAAGTACTCTCACAAATGACTAATTATGCTAATCACTCGATTACCTAGCTCTCACTAGCACCATTAACTAGACATAACCAATTCGTTCAAGCATTCTTCTATGGAATATTGATATTGAAATGTCACTTAGCTAAGTCAATTTGAATTAATAGATTGTTATTGCTTTTCTCACTAGAATAAATCTCTCAATATAATCCTAGTGTCTAAATCAATTCAAAGGGTGATCAAGCCAATGAAAAACATGAAGTCTAATAACTTTCATGAAATGCATATTCTTTTATTGAGAATTTATTTGATTAAGTTCATATTGAGCTAGGTTCATTAAAACCCTAACTAATCTACTTAGTTACTTATAGAATTTAGAGAAAAACAATAAGAGATGAAGAATGATAACATATTCATAAATTAAATAAATAAAGAGTAAGAGAATAGAAGAAGAAAAACTTTTTTATTGAGCTTTCTAATAGTGTTCTTGATTTTTCAATTCTTGTTGTTCATCCAAAATAGCTTGAGGTTAGAATGAAAATTAAAAAGAAATTATTCTTGTGTAAAAGAAAAGAATAATAAAGTGTTGTTCTCTAGGGTAGCAGCCCCCTCTAATTTATGAAAAATAAATAAAAACTTCTATATTTATAGTGTTCTCCAAAAAAAAAAAAAACCTAAAGACAACTTTCCAAAATAAGTAGTCTAGACTGACATGGCTTTGTCATGTGAAATTTTTCTAGAATGCAACTCTCTGACATAGCTATGTCAAAAAAGTCTTTAGCAGTTCTTTAAATTCTTGAATCAAGCATGGTTGTGTTAGATTTTTGACACGGCTAATTCAAAATAAGGACTATCGAATTTGCTAAAATGGTCTTCATATAAGTTTTATCTCTTTTTCTAAGCTTTCTATATCACTTTGAATCACCTCAATTGGACCTCTTTAGCTCAAGATATTGTTGAAATACCAAGAGTTGCACAACTTGAAATCAAAGCCGCATATGCTGACTTCGACGCACGATTGAAAAATTGAAACGAACTCAGATTTTGACAAGTAAACTTAATTCAAAAAGCCTAAGATGTCGAATTCAAATGTCCAGAATATCACTTTCTCATTATAAAACTCTAAGCATGTCAAAAGTTTCACCGAATCTCAAAGGTCAAAGCAGCCCCTCTCTTTGACTAGATTAGCTCCTAGCTGTAAGCTTTTGTTGCTTTCATCCAAAATTAGTTCCAGAAAATGGAATCTACAAAATCAATGAAAAAAAAAAGTATAAAATTAACTAAAAATGCATAAAATGACAAATCTAATATTATTTTAAGTTATAATGCATTTTATACCTAAAATATGCTTTTAAACAATAAAAACTTATAATTCTAATAATGAAATGCAATTATATAGTTCTTAAAATATATCATTTTTAGCACTTATCAATATATATAAATTAAAAATAATAATTATTTATCTCTCTAGTTTATCTTATTATACTACTTACCCTTCAAATTAAAAAAATTATGTTTTCACTTGTATTTTTACTCTTTTTATCAAAATTTTTATTAAAATTATTGTTACATAAGTATAAATAGCCAAAATAATATTTAATTCAAAAGTGATTCGTAAAATAAAAATAATTTTAATTAATTTAATTAAAAAATTCGAATAGTTTGAACTAACAACTCAAATAAAAAAAAAATTTAAAGCTAAAAATATATTTATGATTGATTAAATTTTTTACACAAAATAAATATTTCAAGTTCATATTTAAATAGAGATATTTAAAATTAAAGATAACTAATTAGTAATTAAATAAAAATTTAAGTTATTTTAATAAATATCATAATCATAATTTTATAGTTGATTAATAACATAATTTTAATATAAATGTTGATAGAAATTAGTATCATAGTGAAAATATAACTTTTAGTATTATGGGTCAAATAGTATAACAGAGTAATATAAAGGGCCGGGGTAAGTAATTACTTTCAATACTAAAGGCTATTTTAGTAATTTTACGTTTGTTAGTGACGACTTTAATAAAAACTCTAACAGAGGGGGTAAATATTGCAAAATAAAAGGATGAACAAATATCATAATTTATCCAAAATCTTATCTGTTGTAAATCAAAGACGTTAATTCTAAACTACATAGAAAATACATCCTCTCATTTTTCTTTTAACCATTTCATTCTTTGACATCAATTTGTGAAAATTTTGACCATTCAAGTACAATGCTGCTGTCAATGTGTCATACCAAATTTACATAAAAGTTTTTCAAAATCCAATTATGGATAAATATAACAAAGAAAAGCTAAAAATTGGGAGGAGCATAGCCAAGCTCATTGCAATCTCGACTTTTCAAACTACTGAAAAAAAGATGTAAGAAAATTAGATACATGCATTATACAAGTTGAAAATATGCATTCTGTTGGTGCTTCAAATAAAAATATTTCAAATATTTTATTGTTAGTTATTTTTATTTATTTTTCTATAACTTTGAATTCTTAAAATTATTTTTATAATAATTTGCAGTTAAATGAGCAAAAACATTAGCAATGCAAGATGTCTACTAAAAAAAGATTTTAAAGTTGTTCATATGTGGCACATAATTAAAGATTTTTAAAAGATTAAAGACAACAATTATATTACAAGAAAAATTTCACGCCAATAAAATTTAAATATTTGCTCGGGGTCAGATAATCACACTCATGAATATCTAACGTCAGGATTTGCAAACATATTTGACCTTAATGAAATATTCAAATTTTGTTGACGAGAAGCTTGTCTTGCTATGTGACTGTTATTTTTAAACTTTTCAAAATCTTTAACAATGTGCAACACATTATTAAATTTAAATTTTTAACAATGGACATCTTGTATTAATAATATTTTTTCTTGATTTAATAGCAAATTATCATAAAATAATGTTAGGAATTTAAAGATATAGGAAAATAAATAAAAAATAACTAACAATAAAATTGAAAATACCCTAGAGAGGGATGAATAAGGCCTAGAGAGGCGTAAATAAGGCTAATTTGAGTTTAAGAAAAATTAACAAAATAAAAAGGAGATTAAGTAGAAGGACATAGTGATTTAAAGAGTTCGGTTCCTCAATTGAACCTATATCTCCACCTAACTTCACTCAAGTTAGGATTTTCAATCCTCAACTCCAATCTATTCACTTAAATTGAGTTTACAACTTGAGTTTTTAAGGTTCAACTCAAACTTATTATAATCTTTTAGTTTTTCTTGGCTCAACTCAAACCAAATCCAAAATTTAAGTGTTTTAATGGTTTACACTTCAACCATATCCTCTAGAATAGTTCCTCGCTTTCCGTTTCAACCGAATAAGGAGAAGATATAAAACCTATACTAGAATATACAAACCCACACTAAAAAATGTAAGAAATTATACAAAAGAGCTTTGATTTTCACAATAAATGCTAAGAGTAAATGTTCAACAACCTTTTAACCTTTTACATGAGGTTTAGTGATGCGTATTTATAGTTAAGGATTAAAAACTAGTTGTTAAAGAGCTACAAGTTTGTTCCTAAACTTCACCATACTTATAATGTTCATTCAACTTTTTGCAAGAAAATGAATCATCACAATTGTGACCATCAAGAAAACTAGCCGTTGTGACCTTGTGGTGACCATTACGGCTTTTTATAGCTGGATCCTGACCAGCATCATGATCATGATCGTGGATCGTGAGGGTCACTGAACCTGAATCACATTTACCTTAGAACTTAATAATGCTCGTGATCTGGCTTATGACTTCTTCATCACGATCGTGATCATATCTATCACGATCATGACCCAGCTTGTGAGGGTCACTATGTACAACTCCTATTAGTCTTTAGTAATGGCCATGCTTGTGACACATTGATCATGCTCATGATCCAACTAATCATGATTGTGACTTGGATCGTGTGGGTCACTGCCTACTTTCTCAATTCATGTAACTTGGCTCACAATCATGATCCCTTTGATCATGATCATGATCCTCTTGTCATGAACATCATCATGATCATGATCAAGACCATGAACATCATTATGTAGTTTCCAAACTTAAGCAATATTTTAATTTTTGCTAGTGACGATGCTCATGATTGCGATGGGATCATGAGCACTACTGCCAAGGTGTTTACTTCAAATTATTTGCTTGAAATTGCTTTTAAGTTGAATCTAGTTTATACACACTTGAAACACACACATTAATAACTCAAAATTAAGTTTGATAAAATCAAAATAGGGTTGATTAGACCTTGATCATGCAAATGCCCAAAAAAATTACTTTCAATATTTTTATTTGAATCACCACTTAGATGCATATTTTCAACTTATTTGATGTAAGTATTTAATTTTTGGGCAATTTACCAAAACCTTTCTAAGATTTGTCCTAATTTACTACTCCATCCTTATATTTTAAAAAGTAAATTAGATACCCCTTAGGTTTAATTTTGTTTAACTCTTTCTCTCCTTTTGTCAAAAATTTTAGGGATATTATATCAATTAATGGAATAAATAATGGTCAACTATTAAAATTATATAAAATTTCAAAAATACCCCTTAAATGATTATCGATTAGTCCTCGAAGATGCACAAATAAATCTTTATGGATTAAATTGTAATTTGATAATAAATAAAATGGTACGATAAAATACTTTGTGGTTAGATGCTTTTTTACTTAAAAGACTATGATATTTTTTATAACATTTAAGGGTTTGCAGTCTACTTTTATTTGCATTTTAATACCCTAGTCAGTAATATTATTAAAACTATATCATGTAATGTTAAAATAATATGGATCTTTAATAATAAAATTATTTATGACGTAGTATAGCTTTTGACTTACTAAAATCAATTCACAATAAATAAAAATAAAATATATTTTTAATTTTATTATGAATAAAAATAATTTTTAAAATAAATTTATAATATTTTTTAAAAGTATCTAAATAGTTATATTGATGGTAAATCACATGCAAAATATACTTTTGTTTTTAAAAAATAGTGTTATATTAAAAAATTTTCATAAAATAATGGCAATATTAATTAAGAAGGTATCAAAGTGTTAAAAAATTAAACCACATGTGAAAAAAATCACTATATTAAATGAAAATGGTCTAACCACATGATATTTTTTGTACTTATCCTTAAATAAAAAGATCCTTGTAGTTCTATCCTTCTCATCTACACGCTCTCTCATTTAAACAAAGGGAAAATTGCAGTTTTCCCCTGTATTTTGGCCTATTGTACTACTTTATCACTAACATTTTTAAAAAATATTTATTCATTCTTGTATTTATTCTATTAGTACTGATTAGTCCTTCTGTCAGAGATGAAATACATTCTGTTAGAGATGAAGTAGTACAAGGATGAATAAATATTTTTTAAAATGTTAGGAATGAAGTAGCGTATTAGGATAAAGCATATGAGGGAAATTTCAATTTTCCCTTAAATAAAACACAACCAGTACTCAACTCCTGCCACTACTATCTCACTTTATCCAAAATCACCACCAATCTTTGCCAAAAATATTACTGCGACAATTTCTGGTAACAACCACAACCCATCATCTTCATTCAAAAACCTAATTGTCAATACCAATCACCAACGCAAATAACGACAACCCAACAACCCATCTTCACCTAAAATTACCACTGATCTTCACCAAAGAAATTGTGATTTAAGGCAAAAAAGACATTTTTTTTTGAACTGAAATGGATTCTTAAAAAAAATTATTCAATTCTAGAATATAACATAATGTGACACCTGTTAAGGATGCCAAGCATACATTGTATGCATGTGACTAACACATAACATAATTATTTATGTCTAATTTTTAATTCACAATTTTACATATATAACACATATCACACAACTACAAGCCATTCACATCTTTCTTTATATTATACATATACAATGCTCTA
>CATIWM010104651.1:0-13874 GCA_949671775.1 Mallotus repandus | reverse complement strand
AGATGCCTTATATACTTCAGTAATTATGAGCACGGGGCAGAAATAAGTTGCACAGACTGTGACTCGAGAAAGTTCCGCACACGGGTCCTAGACATGGAGCGTGTTGCTGACCCGTGTGCAAGAATGGCTACTGGACACAATTTCACGGAGGGAGGCTCAGTCTGCATGGTCCGTGCTGATCCGGCTCTATGCACACGGGGCACGGCACGGTCCGTGCTGAACGCACGGGTCTGGAGGGCTTTTGCACGGGGCTAGGGCTGGATTGAAATGGAAAATGGGCCTTGATGGGCTCTGGGCTTCCAAACAGGACCTAAATGGCAATAAATTCACAAAATTAAGCCCAATAGCAAAAATGAAATTATTATTAAATAATCCACTGAATTAAAATAAAATACACAATAATAAAATCACAAACATCAATATTTATAATAAAAATTGGCATAAAATATATATATAAATACGAGTTATCAACTACTAGCCAACAGGATGGCTCAGCTGGAATTTGCCTTCAAGGACAAGGGGCCTCGTGAGTCCAAAAGATTCATTGATTTAGCTCTATTCAAAGATAAACCACTTCTTGATGATTTCAAATTACCAAACTTTGCCAAGTTTGACCGAACTGGGGACCCGATGGTTCATCTAAGGCAATACGGCACCTTCATGGCTGCTACAAAGCTTACATAATCATAGATTGTCACATTCTTTTTCACATCACTAAAAGAGGGACCAAGAGCATGGTTCTTTGACCTTAAGGATGAAAACAAGAGTGACAAGTTACTGTTAACCCAGAAGTTTATCAAGTAGTATGAATACAATACTCAGTTGGATATAACTTGCAGAGACCTGAAAAAGAACAAAATAAAAGCCTGGTGAATCTTTTTCTGATTATGTTGTAAGATGGTGAGCTAAAGCTGTTAAGATAAGAAATCGTCCTCCGGAGGATGAGCAAATAGAATTGATAATTAAGGGATCACTTCCCCATTTCAGGAAACATATGATCTTTGCCCACTACCCTGACTTCCGAGCACTTCATCAAGCTGGAATCAGAATAGAAGATGAGGAAACCCAGCAACCTAGAAACACTTTCTGCCGAAACACTCAAACCAACACCCAAAACAAAAACACTTTCACCAGAACTACCGAGATAAACCAAGTTCAACCAGATACTTTCAATCCACCATCTGTCAATGTCATCAAAAAACCACCTAGAAGGTTTTCCAACTTCAACCTCCCATTATCCAAGGTCTTCCAAAGACTCCAGCAAAAGAACCTCTTACAACCAAGAGAACCAAAACCACTACTAATCCTTTGCCCCCTCATATTGACCAAAACCTATTCTTCCACTTCTACCAAATGCCCGGCCATGCCACTAACACTTGCAGAACTCTCAAAAATGCAATCCAAGACCTCATCGACTCAGGAAAGATCTATGACCCTGAAAGATGACCTAATGTCAAAACCAACCCCCTTCCAAATTACCGAGCCATGCCTCCGCCAACAGTCAACACCATCTCATCTGACCTACCCGAAACCTTTTCTAAACAATCAATCCAAGCCATCCAGGAAACTCTTGAAGAATAAGAAGCTAGAGTAGAAAAAGAATTCTTAATGATCTCAAAAGATGAACTCCTAAGTCTGATTCTTGACTGTTATGACTCCAGTGAAGATAAATGGGGCCCATCCACATTTGAATATATTTCAATGCCCCAAGCATTCACTCCTCACTTGATGATGCAAAGGAAAGCTAGAGATGTAGCCTTTCCTATGAGTGGTAAAGTAATTGACTACCCTTATATGTACAAAGCAGATGAAAGCCTCAAAGCTGAGCAAGATAAACCCAAAGTGTGGGATCATTGGGCCAACCATCTAGAAAATTTGACTACAAAGTCAAGTATAGTGCACCCTCCACATCTCATGTCCTTTTAGAGGAAATAGTACCCTCATAATGGGGAGAAGAATTTGATGAAGAAGACAGAATGGCCGCAACCATCCAGTCTCTAAACCTACAAGTCATAGGAATTGACATCTGGTATGATTCTGATGAAGAAGAAAAAAAGGGCATAGATACCTAGAAACATGATGACTCTGAGATCATTGTCTAGAACAAAGGCAATAATGCAGAAGTAATAAGCCAAGAGACACCATACAGCAAGAAGCAAATAGCTAAAAAACCTCTACCTTTAATTGTTCACGTAACTCGCAGTGGAAGAGTCTACCAACCTCCTGAAAAGGAAAAGGATGTCTCTAAGGGGAAAGAAATGTCAAGTGATATGGCTCTGACTAAGGAAGAAGATGATCAGGTTCTTAAGCAGCTTAAGAAGACTCAGGCACAAGCCAATATTTGGGATTTGCTCATGGCCTCTAAGAAATATACAGATGCTCTAGTTAGGGCTCTTGATGATGCAAAGATCACTACTGATGCCTTGCCTTGCAAAATGATAGCTTCTCTTATGAAAGCCCCTACTAATGCAATCACCTTCCCAGATGAAGATCTACCCCTTAAAGGTCCATAATCGTCCTCTGTTCATATAGGCAATAGTCATATCTAAGAAGACCTCATGTGTTATGGTGGATGACAGACCTACCATCAATGTTTGCCCCCTGAGGCTGCTATATAAATTTGGAATGAATGTTAAAGACTAGGGGAATCTAACATGATTATCTGAGCCTATGATGATTCTAAGAAGCTAATCGTAGGGACTTTCAAGGCAGTAATCACTCTAGGAGATATCGAATCAGTGGTAAAGTTCACTATCCTAGACATCCCTCCAACCTTCGCCCTGCTATTGGGTAGGCCCTAGTTCCATCCACTAGGAGGCATACCTTCTATCGTACGCCAGAAGATCAAATTCCCACTCAAAGACAAAGTTGTCACCATTCCAGCTGAAACTAACAACATCATTGCTTGCTTGAACATAGTGCCACCAAGCTTCCAAATCTCTGTAATCAGCAAAGATTGGGTCAACCCAAAGGTTGCTGGAATGATGAAAAAGATGCAATACCTACCCGGAACTGGATTGGGTGGAAGGCATACTAGGATCACATAATTCCATGATTTTTTAGGACAAACCAGTAGATATAGCTTGGGGTATGATCCTGAGAAGGACACTGGAGCTAAAATGTCCACCTCTTTTATTCCAGAAGGCTCAACTAAGGTCTACCAAGGACAAACAGAGCAGTGGGAAAAGGAAGGGGTTGAGAAACCTGGCTTTAAAATCTTTAAGGATGTCATTGACTCTGCTAAGGGAAAACACTTGCCAGAAGATATCACTGAAACTGATGTTGATGAGCTAATGAATAATCTGAGATTAGAGTCTGAGATTGAGACCCTCAATTATTAGGAAGTTGTTGGCATCCTCGAATCAAGCATTGATGACATTCTATTTGAAGATACTGGAGATGATCTTTGTACCTTTCCTTTATTTGAAACTAATGATGTAATGAACTCTAAAGTTAATGTAATGAAATCACATTTTGCATACTTGTTCGATGTCTTTTTTGATGGTAGTGTGCATTACATTGATCAAAACACTTGCACATTTGACATTCATTCCATATGCACTGAACCATTTAACATTGGCACAGAAAATGAACCATGCATTTTACATATTTTGAAAGATGTTACCCCTGAAGAGAGGAGATAAATTGAAAAAATATTAATAAAATATTCAAAAGTATTTACTTAGACATACGAAGACATGCCCGACATCGACAGAGACATCGTTCAACACTACATCCCCACCAAAGAAGGGTGTAAACCAGTAAAGCGGAGAAGACTCAGACCAGAATGGGCCTAATTGGTAAAAGAAGACATCAAAAAGTAGATCGAGGCTAAGTTCCTAGAGGTGGTAGACTACCCAAAGAGGTTAGCAAACATCGTGCCATTACCAAAGAGAGACGGAAGGGTTAGAATCTGTGTCGACTACAGAGATCTAAACAAAGCATGCCCAAAGGATGAATTCCCTTTGCCTCACATAGATGTGTTGATAGACAACGTTGCCTCTTATGCAATGTATTCCTTTATGGATGGGTTTTTTGGATGCAATCAGATTCTAATGGCCATCATCGATAAAGCATAAACGTCCTTCATTACAAAATGGGGTACTTACTGCTACAGGGTAATGCCCTTCGGCCTGAAAACCGTAGGTGCAACCTCCTAGAGAATGGAAACAGTCATGTTTCATGACATGATACATAAAGAAGTTGAGGTGTACGTAGATGACATGATGGTTTAGTTAAAAATCAGAGAAAGGCACCCAGCTGCTCTCGAGAAATTCCTCAAAATGGTTGAAAAGTATAGCCTCAAGCTTAATCCCAAGAAGTGCGTATTCAGGGTAACCTCAGGCAAGATGCTAGGGTATATCATCAGCCAGAATGGAATCGAAGTGGATCCAGATAAAGCGAAAGTAATCAGAGAAATGCCAATGCCAAAAATAGAGAAAGAAATAAGGGGGTTTCTAGGGAAGCTACAGTTCATAAGTAGGTTCATCGCCAAATTAACAATAGTTTGTGAGCCCATCTTCAAGCTACTCAAAAAATATCAGCCAGTTGTATGGAGCAAACAATGTCAGCTAGCATTTAACAAGATCAGAAACTACCTAGCCAATCCACTAGTTCTAAAACCACCCAAGTTCGGATTGCCATTAACCTTGTACTTAGCCATTGAAGGGAATGTAATCGGTGCAATGCTAGCCCAAGAGGGAGAAGGAAAAGCAAAACATGCAGCCTACTACCTGAGCAAGAAAATGGTGCCCTATGAGGAAAAGTACAGTCAAGTCAAACAGATATGTCTAGCAATCATATGGGCAATGAAGAAGCTCAGACATTACTTTCAATCGTACAAAATTCAAGTTGTGTCCAAAATGGATCCTATGAAGCATATCTACAAAGGTCCATCCCTTGTGGGAAAGCTCGCCAAGCGGCTTATTCTACTTACAGAATTTGATGTGCATTATTTAACTAAGAAGACAGTGAAAGGAAGAGCAGTTGCTGAATTCTTAGCCTTCCTAGATGACCTCAGCACAGCCATCGAGGTGCAGGGATGGTGAATGTACTTCGATAGAGCAGTTAACCAATTCAAAGCAGGATTTAGGATCATACTCCTAATGCCAAAAGGTGAAGTGGTGCCAATCGCTAAGAAGTTAGCATTTAAAGTTACGAATAATGAGGCAGAATATGAAGCATGTGCACTTGGCATGGAAGCTTTAATAGCTCTGGGAGTGATGGAAGTTGAAATTCTATGTTGGTAATCAATCAGACAGTAGAAGAATGGGAACTAAAAGAATAACACTTGAGGCCACCTGCAGCAGCTCGCCCTATTTTTCCAAAAATGCAAATTCATCCATCTCCCTAGAAACCACAACCAAATGGCAGACACACTCGCTTCTATAGCATCAGTATAGGAAGGACCGACCAAAATGCCAATAAAGCCTCTAATCCTACTCAAATCAGAGCAACCTCGCCACAAATGCCTTAGAACAGCAGAAGCAAAAGCAGACACGAAACCTTGGTTATTTGATATACAATAATACTTCACAAAGAGAATTTACCCTGAGAAGGCAGTCAAAAAAGACAAGGCAGTCATCCGGCAATTGGCATCAAAATTCACATCACACCATGGTGTATTTTATAGAAGAACCTCATACAAGATACAATTCAGATGTCTGGATGAGACAGAAGTTGTTAGAGCAATGGAAGAAGTAGACGAGGGTGTCTGTGGTCCGCACATAAATGGCAACATTCTAGGTAAGAAGTTAATAAGACAAGGGTTCTTTTCGATAACGATGATGGAAGACTGCATCATACTCGTAAAAACGTCCCATAAGTGCCAAATTCATGAGGACATCAGCCATCTTCCCCAAACAAAACTACACTCTATCTCTTCTCCGTGGCCCTTCTCAGCATGAGGGTTAGACATAATCAAAGAAATCCACCCGACAGCCTCGAACGGACATAGGTTCATCCTAGTAGTAATAGACTACTTCACAAAATGGGTCAAAGTTGAATCATACGCAAAATTGGGGGCAAAACAAGTGGCAAAGTGCATCCGAAAGAACCTATTTTGCTGATATGGGATTCCCCATCACATAGTTTCAAATAATGGTGTTCAGTTCTAAGGGGAAGTGAAGAAATTACTATGGAGTTATAAGGTGGAGTATCACAAATCCTCACCTTACTAACCACAAGCAAACGGAGCGGTCAAAGCTGCAAATAAAAACATAAAAAAGATCTTGTCAAAGATGACTCCGACTTACAGTGATTAGGCAGATAGACTACCATACGCATTATGGGGTTATAGAACAATAGTCAGAACTTCAACAAGAGCCACTCCCTCACTAGTATACGGATATGAAGCAGTACTCCTAGTGGAAATGAAAATCAAATCACTGCGAATAGCAATTGTATCCAAATTGCCCGAAGCATAATGGACTCAGAAAAGGCATGACAGCCTCACTACTCTGGACAGTCAGAGACTCAAAGCATTGTATCATACACATCTTTATCAAGCTCAACTGGCTAGAGCCTTCAACAAGAAAGTCAAACATAAAAGTGTGAAAGTAGGAGACTGGGTGCTAAAGCAAGCCAAATAGAATGTCTCAGACCCTAGAAGGAAGTTCATGCCAAACTGGGAAGGCCCATATCTGGTTAAAACTATTCTATCAAGAGGAGCCATCAAGCTGATGGATTCTGAAGGAAATGAGTTCTCTGAGCCTACCAACACAGATCGCTTGAGGAAGTACTATGTCTAGAGCAAATACATAAAAAAAAAACCCCCCACTGAGTTGAAAACTGAAAAAGGCAACTTAGGTAAAAATTAGGGAACCGAGAGAAAATACTTAGTTAGAAAACCTGAAGAGGCTGACTAAGGACAGGGGTACCATCAATTCAAAATTTGCATAATTGCAATTGTGCTTTTCTTAAATGTATTCAGTAAATATGGGAATGCTTGTCAAATCATGTAAGTACATTTGAGGAAATACAATACATCATTACCATCCGAATCCATTGAGCATGCTAAGTACAATTTGCATATTTTCATTACATGCTTTGCAGTTCTTACTTGTTTCATTACCTCTCTACCATATTGCTAGTCGCTATCATCGAACCTCAAAAAAAAAGTCCAGGTAGGTGCGATGAGCTCTAAAAAGAGACACCTTAGGCAAAAGAGGGAAAAAGAAAAAATACCCAGATAGGCACGAAGAGCTCTGAAAAGAGACGCCCTACGCAAAAAAGGAAAAAATAAAATAAAGAGGAAGGTGAAGCAGAATAATCAGACAGAATGATCATAGTTACAAATGTCACAATCACGAACACACAAGTCAGTTAATCCAAAATACAACAACACCCATCAGTACAAAATACAACATGCAGGACATAGCTCCAAATACAACACCCTAAGTCCACAACCTTGGAAAAATAATACAACACTAGACAACCACAGCCAAAAGCCTATACCTAGCCTCCTAACAAATACATCAGCCATGGGTGCCATCAAAAGCAAGAGCTAAATCCACTCAGGCATCCCCATCATCTGAGCCAACCTCCGCATCCTCTGTACCCATCCGGAAGGCTGCCAGCTACACGTGAAGTTGATCAATCTGCTCATGATAAGATGCTCGCTCCCTCTCCCATTCACGACTAGCGTGATTATGCTCATTCTGCAGTATACAAACATCATAAATCATAATTCGTGCATTCATAAAAACACATGCATAAAATAGGAACAAATCAACAAAAGAAGAAAGCAATATGCTCTATCTGCAAGTAAACTCCATGTAGTACTCCTGCACGTTGATCGTAGCAGTATAACAAGACTTACCAGTAGAAATAGGCACCTGCAAAGAAAAAGAAATTAGATAACGAACAAAGCAAGAGGAAGAACCTCACAAAGTCAGAAAACTAATATCAGTGGCATCTGCAGGCACTACACCCGACAATGGTGTACCCACTCTAGGCAAAGCGAAACGAGCTCCCGCTCCTATAACTGTCAGCCCATACAACATCAGAGGCGCCGCACTCACAAAATCACTAAGAACGACATCAATAGGTCCCACACTACTGGCATGTGTCGTCTCGCCAGTCCTAGGGCCACACTCCTAGTCAAAGCAAAAGGAATCTGACCTCCTCCGACGATGTCTAGAATTCTGCAGATAAAATTCTCATAACTCATGTCATTTACTATTTAATACTAACAAAGTTTGTTACATGCTTGCATAAAAATAGAAAAAACACAGCTCAGAGGCATACTGGGTCAGAAGATGCTACTTTGGAAGCAAAATGACCCTGGGACGATTGTGAAGTCCCAGCTCTAGAGCCTGAAGGATCCGCCTAAGGAGGTGGAGGAGGAACAAACTAACTGGCCATGACATCAATCAACTGTGGCACCAGAGATATCATATAAGAAAAATGAGCTCCGTCCAAGAAATCCTCAAAGGGATACCCTCTCTCAGCTCTGTCAAGCTTCTCTCCAACGAGCTCTCGACCCAAAAATATATCCCTAGAGGGAGCAACAGGAGCTCTCCTCATAAACATTCCATCCCACCAGCAATATACTCTCTCACCCAGATACCACACCTTATCAACAAGATTGAGCAATAAAACTCTCCTCTGTATCAGGCGCTAAACCACTCCCATCTCGATTGACCAGTCATGTCGCTCTATCCACCAGAATGGATGAATCTACCTCGAGAAACTCATAAGTGAAAGAATTGTCAAAGAATAAGCAAAGATAAAATGCACCATACCTGACCATAGGCCAATATACTCAAGAGACCCCTCACCTCTGTCGGACTTTTAATCAAACCAGAAGTCCTCCTAATCCATCGTGGAAGATAGGGAAATCCACTCTTAGGCAAATGCTCAATAGTGGGATGAGGAAACAACCCAAACTTGTAAGCCCAAACCTATCAAGAAGAACGGACTCAGAACAATCAAAGATAAAACAATCCAAAACCAAGAGACCATACTCACATCCAACACAAACAAGCAGCTACAAACACGTGAGCACCCTCTACAAGCTGTATCCAAACCAGAATACATGTGGGCAAAACCAATTGTGCCCTAACTGTACTTTGACAGATCCCTCAAGTTCCTCAAGACAGGTAACAACTGTAGGAAACCAGTGTCGGAGGTATTTAGGAAGATAATGGCACTTAGAAGGCAGAACAAGAAGCACCTAGCCAACTACTCAGAATTAACACGACCCGTGTCGTGCTCTAACCTCACCTTGTCTGTAAGCTGCATATACCAAATCAAATTGGAATAGCCAAACTTCAGTAAAGCAATAACACCAAATAGATCCCTCAGCCATCTGTTCCTTGCAACGGCAGAACTATTTGCCTCATTACTAAAAGGGACAGGCTCCTCGGAAAAACTTAGCCTCGTAATGGCTACAAAGTCAAATAGAGTGATAGTCATCTCCCCAAAAGGCAAATAGAATGTGTGGGCAGTATCCATCCACCGCTCAATAAGAGCACATATCGCAGCCTGACTCGATGCATAAGAGACATAAGTAAGGGCAGAAATAATACCATTAAAGCCCTTCCCAATAACCATCTGCTTCACACACGGAGGAAGACCCTGATAATACGAGCTGGCTTTATTGAAGCTACCAAGCAGCTGAATAACAGGCCCAGAGGATTGCAACCAATAGGTAAAACAATTACAACATTTCATCGGATACTAAAATATTTCTTTTTTACATCTTTGCAGGAAAATCACAGCTAAAGCTACATCACTGCAAGAGCTAAATCACAGCTAGAGCTATAGTCATTATAGCCAAAGCTACACTACAGCAAAAGCTACACAATAGCAAGAGCTACAGTCATTACAACCAGAGCTAAAATCATAGTTAGAGCTACAATCATTACAGCCAGAGCTACGCTATAGCAAAAGCTACACAAAAGCTAGAGCTATTGATATTACAGCAAGAGCTACCTTACAGCAAGAGTTAAATCACAGCTAGAGCTATAGTTATTACAGCTAGAGCTACAGTCATTACAGCCAAAGCTAAAGCTACAGTCATTACAGTTAGAGTTATACTATAGTAAGAGCTACACAAAAGCTAGAGCTACAGCTATTAAAGCAAGAGCTACCTTATAGCAAGACCTAAATCACAGCTAGAGCTACAGTCATCACAGCTAGAGCTACAGTCATCACAGCTAGAGCTACAGTCATCACAGCTAGAGCCACAGTCATTACATCCAGAGCTACACAACAGCTAAAGCCACAGTCATTACAGCCAGAGCTAAAATCACCGCTAGAGCTACAATCATTACAGCCAGAGCTATACTACAGCAAGAGCTACACAAAAGTTAGAGCTATAGACATTATAGCAAGAGCTACCTTACAGCAAGAGCTAAATCATAGCTAGAGCTACAGTCATCACAGCTAGAGCTACAGTCATTACAGCTAGAGCTACAGACATTACAGCCAAAGCTACACTACAGCAAGAGCTACACAATAGCTAGAGCTACAGTCATTACAGCAGCAAGAGCTAAAATCATAGCTAGAGCTACATCACAGCTAGAGCTAAATCACAGCTAGAGCTAAAACCACAACTAGAGCTACAGTTATTACAGCAAGAGCTACCTCACAGCAAAAGCTAAAATCACAACTAGAGCTACAGTCATTACAGCAGCAAGAGCTAAAATCATAGCTAGAGCTACAATTATTACAGTCAGAGTTACACAACAATAAGAGCTACACTACAGATAGAGCTACAACAAGAGCTACACTACAGATAGAGCTACAGTAAGAGCTAAACAAAAGCTAGAGCTAAATTATAGCAAATGCAATGATCAAACAGCTAAAGCTAGGCTACAACTAGAGCTAAAATACATGTCAGCTAGAGCTGTACAGACGACAAACATTAAAATCAAACAGCAAGAGCTAAAACTAAGAGCAACACATACAACAAGTGTTAAGACAAACAGCTAGAGCTACAACAAGTAAACCTAACTATAGCAAGAGCTAAGTAAGCAAACTAACCGGTCGATGATGAATACTCCAAGCATGAGTCTTCAGGCTATAAACAACAGGAATTGAATCACCTCGGGAAAGTCGAGGTGAATGAAAAGAGGCTCTGCCACTAGTCCCAGCAGCCTCTATAGCTCCAGCAGTAGATGTCCCTGCACCATTCTACTTGAGAATCGCCTCATCCTCTAAAATGAACTCGTCAAAAGAAAAAAAAGCGGTATTCACATCGCCAAAGTCACCAAGATCCTCAAGAATAGGAGAGAAGTCCATAATTTTCACACTCCGCAAAGCAACTGAGCAACAACAGAAGAAAAGCAGTCCAAAAACTCATAAAAGAGCTTAAAAAAGGTCGCATGCACCGAGACCCCCATACACGCACTCCTAGGGTCCCAAACTTGCATTTTGCTAAAAGAACACACGAATCACACAAACACGAGCATTGTATGTTTTAGGACACTGCATTTGACATATCTATCTTAAAATGTCATTCACAAAAAGAAAATGAATCACAGATAACACAAGCATGTCGCATCTGCAATTATCATAATTGACATGTCATGAAATCAGGCTCGAAACACGATAGATAATGACATCATTACTACATCATCACCACTCAGTAACATTTTATTTGCTGAAAAGCATTTCTGCTTAGAAGCATCTCATTTGCTTAGAAGCATTTCACTGCTTAGCAGCATTTCATCTGCATAGGAGCATATTTCATCTGCTTAGAAGCATTGCATCTACTTAGTAGCATCTCATCTGCTTAGAAGCCTTTTATCTGCTTAGAAGCATTGCATCTGCTTAGAAGCATTTTTCTCTGCTCAAAAGCATCTCATCTAGCTTAGAAGCATTTTCCATTTGCTTAGAGGCATTTTCTCTGCTTACAAGCATCATTCTATTTGCTTAATAGCATCTCATCTGCTTAGAAGCATTTCATCTGCTTAGAAGCATTGCATCTACTTAGAAGCATTTTTCTATCCTCAGAAGCATCTCATCTAGCTTAGAAGCATTTTATCTGCTTAGAAGCATCATTCTATTTGCTTAGTAGCATCTCATCTACCTAGAAGCATCTAATATGCTTAGAAGCATCTCATATGCTTAGTAGCATCTTATGTGCTTAAGAGCACTCCATCTGCTTAGAAACATTTCATTGCTTAGAAGCATTTTCTCTGCTTAGAAGCACCATTCCTTCTACTTAGTTGCACCATTCCTTCTACTTAGTAGCATTTGCATTAATACCTAAGGAGGTTATGAAAGCATCATCTTCCCTTACCCGAGAGAATTGCAAGATATACAAATAAGAGGCGGCTCCGCCAATCAAATTAAACAACATCAACAACGGTGAGCCTAACCAAATGGCACACCATCAGGTAAGTACCTCTTCCTAAAACTATTTTTGCATCTATGCATTCACATGTATTAACATCAGTACTAGAGTACTATACAACACACGTAAAGCAGGGAGTAACTATCATACATCAAATTTTGACTGTCTCTAAAAAGGTCCAGTGATGAAAACCTCTCTCTGAATATGATAAGTGTCTATTCATTCATACCACCTATGAAGTGAGCCAAGAATCTGAAAAGCCCGAACCGAGCAAAATCAACCTCTGAATCATTAAGTTGCACCCTAATTTCATGAAATACGAATAATCAAAGTAGTAAGTCACTCGTTTTAAGCAAACGTTGCTCAAAATGAGCACCTCATCAGACCGGTGTTCGACTCATCAGACTGGAGTTCAACTTCATGAAAATGGAAAGTCAATTTTGATAAAACGGACGTCGAAAACACGTCCGTAGGCCCTTAAAAGTTCTGAAAGTAACCCCGGAATAGTGTGCATAACCCCGAGAAGTAGCACATGAACGAATTTGCAGCGCGTGATCATGCACAAACACATTTTGCTCATGTGTGAAATTGGAAGTCAATTTTTATGAAACGAACCTTGAAATGCATCCGAAAGGTCCAAAACCCTCGAAAAACACCCTTAAAACAGTGTGATTGAAGCCCGGGAAGGCCGCGTGATCATGCGTAATTGCGCGTGATCATATGTAATTGCACGTGATCACGCACCCCAGGGCCGTGATCACATGCTCCAAGGCTATGATCACGTGCCCCAGGGCCATGACCATGCATCTTGGGGTGTAATCACGCGTTCTAAGGGTGTGATCAAGCATCCCAGAAGCGTGATCACGTGCATTTTCACAAATTTTCACACATTTTTTGGCACATTTCCTTATAAATAGGGGTCTCTACCCCCCATTTTGGCAAGGCTAGAGCCAAAGAGGATTACGCAAGAGCCTAGGAAACACTAGCAAGAGCCAAAGAAACACCAGCAAGAGCCAAAAAAAGAGAGCGCACACACGCTGCAACACTATCAAATTGAAGGCTTAGGAGTCCCAATCCACACACTTTTAATCCAACTTCTACATTTTTTGTAGGATTTTTAGACCACTTTTACACCAAACCCACCCTTGTCTTTGTCAAAGCACGCTTCAAAGGTATACGAATTTGTATTACACACGTCATTTTTAACCTCTCGACGAGGATAACTTGAAAACCCAATAAAGCTAAAGCTTCAAAAAACATTAAACAAGCTCAGTCAAATCTAAGGACCAAATAATCATTTTTGCACGTTTATTTTATTGTCTTGCATTTTACTTTATTGCTGCCAGCAGTTGAGAAATTGTTGTGATTGTGTGATGAGACTGGCAATTTGCATGCTGATTGAATAATTTCTGCTTGTTTTACTCATAATTAATCATCATTTTGCATCAATATGCATTTAATAAACACGAAAGCTCCTTATCTAAGCTAGAGCTTCGATGTTGCGGTCCAATGATGCAATCATCATTTACTATTTATCTTATCATTTAGAAATACTTTATAATAATTCCTA
>CATIWM010104617.1:0-12604 GCA_949671775.1 Mallotus repandus | reverse complement strand
TACCTCACCATCACCACCACCCCCACCACCTCTACCACCACCACCACCATCACCACCACCACCTCCACTTCCAGTACCACCTCCACCACCACCACCACCTCCACCTCCACCACCTCCACCTCCACCATCACAACCTCAACCACCACCACCCCCACCTCCACCACCACCACCATCTCTAACTCCACCTCCACCACCACTACCACCTCCACCTCCACCACCACCAATCACCACCACCTCCACCCCCACAACAACCACCACCATTACAGTCTCATGACTTTGAATTAAAATTAATTAATTATGCATGATTTAAATTTTTTTATAAAATTAATAAATTTTAGATTAAATATTATTATATGAATCATAATAATTATTATTATATTTAAAAAAATTATTATAATACATTTTATTAAAAAATTATAAGAATATGAAAAAGTTGTGAAACAAAAAGTAACAAACAAATTATTTTATGTTCTTCTGTTTTCTTTTTTGAAAAGTGAAAAACTGAAAAATAAGGAAAATGAAAAGAAAACTGAAAAAAAATATATAGAAAATATTTTCTAAAACTAAATAGGCGCTAAGTATTTTCAAGAAAATTTAAGATTCACTTAAAAATTTCCACACAATATTGCAAAAAAAAAAAAGCATTTTAAATATATAATACTTGACTGAAGGTGAAGTTGAAGAGAAAGTGCTAATTCATTTATAATATATCAAAATATGAGAAAACAACTAATTTTTTCTTTCTTTTTATACTAAATCTATTATAATTAGTGTATCGAAATATTAATTGATCAAACGAACTCATAATTTAAATCAAAATTATAGCAAACAAATAGAAATTTTAATATGAAAAATAATTAAATTTATTTTCAGTCAATGGATGGTATCTATCATTTTAGATTCTATTTACATAGACAACTCAATAATAATAATAATAATAATAATAATAATAAATTTGTACTGCAAAATTTCAAGATATAAGTGTAGCATTTCACTACTTAAATTCCCTAACAAACCAACCCCATACCACCCTTCCCCACCCAAAGATAAAGAAAGAAAGTGGTCACTCTGACTACCCAAAGCAAATTTAGTGGTCACCAATAAAGTTTCTTCCACCTTTGACACGTTTAATTTTTAATTTTTAATTTATTTTTCTCTTCCACTATTTTCTTTTTGATGGTATCCAAATAATAGCTTTATTAATATCGAAAATATTTACCTACTTTAAATAATATTACATTCAATTTTCAAATTTATAACATATATTTTTAATATATTATACTTAATTAATTAAAAAAACGTGTTTATATACTATAAATTTAATTATTGGGTGAAATATATTTGAAATAAAATAAATTTTGGATTTATCTATATTAAATACTGAATTTTGAATTTATCTTAAAATAGGAGTTGGAAAAAGTTGTCTTATATTTATTTTTGTTGAAGACATGTCAAAAGAAAGTAAAATTGATATAATGATTAGTATAAAGAAATCTAATTATTTCATCACTGTGATTGGTTAGTTAATTGTAATCACTCAAAAAAAAAGTTATTATTAATTAATGGTCTTACTAAAAGCAAAGAAAAAATTATTAGATAAATAATCAAAAGCAACAACAACAATTTTTTGGTGCAAAAAAATAAAATTTTTTGAATTAAAATGTTTTAATATAGTGGGTTAGGTCAAATATACAATTTCACCCTGAATTTTACTCAATTATTTTATGTTGCCTCTCGACTTTCATTTTGTTCAATTTCACCTCTTAATTTTTATTTTTACCTATTTAACTCTTCTTACATACCAGACAAATGCGTGTATTTAACTCGCATTGAGTTTAGATAGGTGAAAAATTGAAGTTAAAAGGTGGAATTAGTAAAAAAATAAAAGTTATGTAAGCTAAATAGGTGAAAAATAGAAGTTAAGATGTGAAATTAAATAAAATAAAAATTGAAAAGTGATATAGAATATTTGAGTAAAGTTCATGGGTGAAATTGTATATTCTGCCTAGTGGATTATGTGTTTGACTCATCAAAGGCAAAATGAAATATTGCAACTCTTTTTTAAAAGTATTTTGGTTGGATTTTTTTTTTTTGGTCAATTTGTTACTTAATCTCCCTTTAAGAACTTCTTTTATTAAGGTCTCATCCATCTAATATAAAGAGCAAGATCGATCCTAACATCTCATGTTAAGGCATTTCAATGTGATGCGGGGATAATTAGTTCGTTCATAGCATCATAGCACATCTCATATATTAATTCCCCAATTGTTTATTTTTCTACTTTTACTTTTTTAATTAAAAACTTTTTAAAAAGTAGATACATTAGAGTGTTAAATATAATATATTTTGGAATTAATTTTGAATGTAAAATCCTTTAAGAGATGTTTAATTGAATTGCTAACTAATACTCCATCCGTTGGTTTATATCTATCATTTTAGAGAGTTTCACTTGGATTAAGAAATAATTAATTAGTCTTAAATTTAGGAGAAAAATGAGTTGAGAGATTAAAATACTCTTAATTTTTAATTCACTACAAGGTGGATGGCTTTGAAATTGTATCAAGCATTAATAACTTCGAATTGATAGGAATAAGGGCAAAATTGACCAAAAAAATTTAAATTTTATTGATTAAATAAAAGTGACAATTAAATGGAATTTCACATCTTCTCTAAAGCGACAGATATAAAATAACAGGGGGAGTAATAATTTTGTGTCAATTAATAATATCTCATTAATGTTGGTAGAAGATAAATATAAAAATTAAAATTTAAAACTTTCATAATTCTCATAACTGAAATATTACTGTTTATTGCTTATTTTATTTCATTAATTTTAGTTTTTATGAGCCAAATAATTTGCATTGTAAGAAATTCATTATTTAATTAGCTATTTGTATTTGTTTATGAATTGCAACATTTTATATAATATATTCATTATAAATTTCAAGAAATTTATTAATCAATTAGATATTTATATTATTTATTGTGATAAATTACGCAAATTTTTTTATTTCAACAAAAACATGAATATATAAATATAAATTTATTTATTATATACATATATATATATATCAAAATAAATTTTGTTTTTGAAATTATCTATGTAAATTTTATAAATCTTTTATGAACTTAAAGGTTCATGAATAAGTTCAAATTTATTCTACTAGTTTTATAAGTAGAACTTAAACAAAAATTTCATTTATAAAACTTGATCAAAATTTGGAATCAAAATAAATATAAATAATTCGAATTCAAACTTCCATTTTCCTCATTCATAATGTAATTGAAAATGTATAAGCAAGCAGTTGAAATTAGTTTATTATTGTCTTTAATTATGGTCAAATGAATTCTGAATATTTTTAAAAAAAGTTGTATTATCATACATTTGTCCTATTAATGGTTTTTTACATGGTGATTTTTTTTATAAAGAAAGAAAAAAACATAAACATAAAAAGAAAAAAAATGTTATGATGGCTCTATAATAGTTCCCTTTTCCGAGAATAAGCAAAGTGAGAATTTGGCCTATTTATAGCTTTAAAATTTTTAACATCTCCACTATCCTGAGTGGCCTTCTTCTTCCATATCAACTTGCCTACTCTCTCGCTCCCTCCATCTCCTACTCATAGAATTCCATCATCAAAGCCATACATACATATCTTTCATGGAATCCAAAGGCTATACCCAAGATGGCACTGTGGATCTTCGTGGCCGTCCTGTCCTTGCGTCCAAAACTGGCAAATGGAAGGCTTGTGCCTTCCTTGTTGGTAAGCATATCTTACTTATACATCTCTATCTCTATCAAACTGCTACCAATATCAACACCATCACAATTTCTTTAACATCTCCACTCCCCAAATTCTTTTTCATTTGTCTTTTCAGTGTTTCCAATATATTACGAAATAAATACTCGATCATGCATGCACCAGACTGTTCATATTGAGTGGTTTATCTTCTTGAATTGAAGTTCTTAGTAGTCAGACTTACTTCTATATACTAAGCTACCTCTTAATTGACTTACCAAGATTAGTATCTAAATTTCTTGAAAGAAATATATTCTTTCACTTGATCTACATAAAAAATATCAAGAACTTTTTTTTTTTTTTTGGTGGGGCGCTTTATGATTGAACTTTATTTGAACAGGGTATGAAGCATTTGAGAGGATGGCTTTCTATGGAATAGCTTCAAATTTAGTGAATTACTTAACAACCCAACTTCATGAAGACACAGTTTCATCAGTGAGGAATGTGAACAACTGGTCAGGATCAGTATGGATCACACCAATTCTTGGGGCCTATATAGCAGATACTTACTTGGGGCGATATTGGACATTCACTGTTTCATCTCTTCTTTATGTCATGGTAAAAATCACCCATTACACTCTCAACCAATAATTAGCTCCATATTGTTGTATTTTAAATCATCTTTTGTCTTATATAAAATCTTTTTTTTATTTTAAATATAAAAATCTCATTTGTTGGTTTAAATTTATTGGATGACAATAACTTTCTTTACTATCATAGTCACAAATCTCTATCTTTCACAAACAGAATGGCACCACTTGTTTAGAGGATATATTAAACTACCTACTTCACTTAAATATGGCCAATTAGGTTCAATTTTTTTTGGTTTGTGGGACCTAAGAATTTGCTAGTAAGTTTTGTTAGCCATCAGCTTGAAATGAACAATTAATTATTTTTCTTTTCTGAGCTGCAAATTTTGTTCTCCACAAACTAGCATAAGATTCACTATAGGCCCACAAAAGAGCAGTACCTATCTTTGTCTCATTTTCCACTAATAATAGGGAACTTATGCTGTTGTTGCTATATTATTCAATTAGTGGAAAACTAGTTGCAATTTCTTGAAATGACACACATCATTGTATTCATCCCAAAAAAAAAACAAACAATGCTTCAAATTTTTTTTTTTTTTTGCAAAATCAATATTATTCTCTCTTTTTTTGAATTATTAACAATAATAATAAGTCAGCATTTATGACACAACCCCAGAATCTTGTGTTTGAATCCCCACTTTAAAATTTGTAAATGGCCAGAAAAAAAAATAACAATAATAAAAATGGTAACATGTATATGTCTTGTCTTGAGATTGCAGGGAATGATACTATTGACAATGGCAGTTTCATTGAAGTTTATGAGGCCAGCATGCATAAATGGAGTATGCAACAAAGCAACTTCTTCACAAATTGCATTTTTCTACACATCTTTATACATTATAGCACTAGGGGCAGGAGGGACAAAGCCAAACATATCAACTTTTGGTGCTGATCAGTTTGATGATTTTAACCCTACTGAGAAAAAGCTGAAGGTCTCCTTCTTTAACTGGTGGATGTTTAGCTCATTTCTGGGAGCTCTAGTTGCCACACTTTGCCTTGTCTATATTCAAGAGAATATAGGGTGGGGTTTTGGGTATGGTATCCCTACAGCAGGTCTTATATTATCCTTGTTTATATTCTATTTAGGGACTCCACTTTACAGGCACAAAGTTAGCAAGACTAAGAGCCCTGCAAGGGATCTAATTCAAGTCCTCATTGTTGCCTTTAGAAACAGAAAGCTTCACCTTCCTACTGACCCTTCAGATCTTCATGAGCTTGAGCTTCAATATTACACCAATAGCGGTAAACGTCAAGTCCTTTACACACCAATGTTCAGGTGATCTCTCTCTTGCAATTGCTTATATTGTTACCACTATATATATTCTCATTATGATTGATTGAGAGTCAGGATTGATCATTTAAACTCTTTTATCTTCTGTAGCATAAGGTAGCCCCTTAAAATATTGTTAGATAATAATATACAACAAAATGCGTGTATAAAATTTTAAAATTTAAGAGAATTTTTTTTTTTTAGAATTTATCGGACTTAAGTTTTAAATATTAAAATTTATGTAATTATCGGATATTGACACATAGCTATCCCTTTTCAATTCTATAAATAATTGTGGTGTCGAATCTCAAGATTTGGTCAATAGTTGGCCTCTCAAAGATTCCAAAGTCCTTAAATGCCGTGAAGCACGAGCAGGTGGAGAGGGGGGTCTCTAAAATTCATGTGCAAAACTAGGAATCTGCTATACGAAGAGGCAAAAGTGGGACTCTTTTGGGATTTGAAGGCCATTGGTTCCTAACGTTCTTTACCATGTGCATGGTTCACCACAGTGCCGCTCTTTTAGTCAAGTTGTTACTGGTATACTTAGGAACATGAAATGTTACAGTGTAATGGTGCGCCTTCTTGGCCCACCACTGTTTCGTATCCAAACAAATTTTAGTTGAAATTTATGGTGGAAATCCTCTATTGCATACCATTACTTGAAGTGTACAAAGTCTTCCTCTAAAGCCATTGGTCTACTAAGTGATCTAACATTTTACTCCTAGTGTAGGATTTTAGGAGTTGAAATTCTGACAAGCTTACTTTATGCCAAAAAAAAAAAAGAAAAAAGATTCGTCCACTAAATTGAATGCCTACTTGTGCTTACAAAGTTCATGTAATATTTATTCTCAGGTGCTTGGATAAAGCTGCACTAGAAGATAGCAACACAAATGATTCAAGCCCACCATGCACAGTGACTCAAGTGGAAGGGACAAAGCTTGCCCTTGGCATGATACTGATATGGGTAGTGACCTTGATTCCAAGCACAATATGGGCACAGATCAACACTCTGTTTGTCAAACAAGGCACCACTTTGGACCGTAGTCTTGGTCCAAACTTCAAAATTCCAGCAGCTTCATTAGGTAGCTTTGTAACACTGTCCATGCTTCTTTCTGTGCCAATGTACGACCGTTTTTTCGTTCCTTTGATGCGAAAAAAAACTGGGAATCCAAGAGGAATCACACTGCTACAAAGGATTGGAATTGGTTTTGTAATCCAAGTTATAGCCATTGCAATTGCTTATGCAGTTGAAGTTAGAAGAATGCATGTTATAAGGCAGCACCACATGACAAGTCCTAAACAAATTGTGCCAATGAGCATCTTCTGGCTATTGCCTCAATATGTTTTGCTAGGAGTTGGTGATGTGTTCCTTGCAATTGGGTTGCTAGAATTCTTCTATGATCAGTCTCCTGAAGACATGCAAAGCCTTGGAACAACATTCTTCACCAGTGGAATTGGAGTTGGAAATTTCTTGAATAGCTTTTTGGTGACAATGGTTGATAAGATTACAGGACGAGAAGGAAAGAGTTGGATTGGTAACAATTTAAATGATTGTCATTTGGATTATTACTATGGTTTCCTTATGGTTATATCTATCCTTAATTTAGGGGCATTTGTATGGGCATCATGTAGGTTTATATACAAGAAGGAAATTATTAAAGTCAATGAAGTTTGTGTCCAAATGGAAGCCAAAACCTTGGACACTTCTCCTCTAGGATTACAAGTATAGGAGATCTTCTAAGATATGAGTAATGTTAAAGTTTAATTAGTTTTTTTTTTCTTTAATGATGTTTTAATTAGGTAGTTAATGTTAAAGTTTAATTATTACTACTACTACTAGGCTCCTTTAAATATAAATTTGTATGTTTCTAAGTGCATCTTCTCTAAATTTAGATGTATCAAGTGTTATAATAAGAAGAAATACCATATATAGAGTTTTGAGTTGTACATAATTTTATAAAGTGTATGTGAAGAATTTTGTACAATTAAGTGTATTTTTTTTTAAATGCATAAGAAAATATGACGCAAACTTAAATTTATTTATTTTTTAAAAATGCATAAGAAAATATGACATAAACTTAAATTTTGTAATTGTAGAGTTATTATATCTAATTGTAAGATTTGTGAAACATATTCTAAATATTTTATACTTGATTAATAAAAATAAGACATATGTATATGTATTATGAATCAAAGTATTTAGAATAAATAATAATTTTATATAACTTTTATTAATTGATTGGTTGCATATCTAAAAATTCGCTTTATTTCATTTGCATATTTAAATTTATAATTGTTGAATATTTTTAGTATTTTTATTTGAAAACATGATTTTTGGAAACTATTGACATATAAATTTTTAAAAATTAAAAAAAATAGATATAAAAAGGTCTATTGGTGGGAAAAATTCAAATGTTTGTGGTATTTTATAATTTTATCCTAACTTTTTAATTTTGACAAAAATGTTCTGATTTATCAAATGTTTGACAATTTTAACACAAATCATTATTTGATAAAAACTAAATAAAAATGTTGGCATGACATTAAATAAAATCTCAAATTTACCCTTTTTAATTTGCTAAATTCATTATAGTCTATTAGTATAAAAAATCCAAACATTTGAAATTTTTTGACAATTTTATCCTAACTTTTAATTTTAATAGAATATTTTAATTTCACCAATTTATTTATTTTTGATACAAATAATTATGTATTTAAAATTAAATAGAAAACGTAAACACAATAATAAAAATTAGATTTGGTATTGAGAAATTGTTAAATTTATAAATGATAGTCATTAATAAATTTAAAATTTATCATATGTGATTTTAGTTTTTCAATTTTCAAGCAAATATTTTTTTAATTAATTTTAATTAAATAATTTTAAATTAAAATATTTTTAAAATTTAAAAATGGAATAAAATTGCCAAAATAATAAATGTTTAAATTTTTTATGCCAATAAACTCTTATAGATTTTATAATATAATTGACCAAATACCTATTTGTGCTAAAATTGTCAATAATTGATGAAATTAGAACATTTTTACTAAAATTAAAAGATGAGATAAAGTTGCAAAATACTATAAAAGTTTAGATTTTTCACATCAATAGACCCATAAAAAATTATAAATTTAAACATATGAAAGAAAATACTACATATCAACCTAAAGTCTAAACCTATAAATGTACACAATTTCAAAACTGTGTTCACAATCATTTAATTTTCCCAAATGAATGATTATCATGTGGTCCTTGACATATGCAATAGTCCACGATGAAATATTGCTCATTTTTCTTGATGATAATCTATGTACCAGACAACATGTTAGTTATATCAATGCTTTCGTTTTCCTTGTGACTTTAACTTTACCTAATTGTACTTTACGTCCTAAAAGAGGTCACCTAAAAGATTGCAAGTGATCTTCTTCTACCTTTATTCCATCATATATTAGTTTTATGTCACTTAACATATTCTATTTTTATTGATAATTTTTCGTTAATGAACAAACACTCAAATTAAATAATCAAATTTTCTTAAACGTGATTTTAGTTAGGTAAAATAATAGTATAATTTCCTGATATAAAATTGATATTTTTATAGAAAAAATAAATCTTTCATTTATTAAATATTAAGAATATATTATGCTAAATAAAAATCTAAAATAAAATTTTACTTAAATCATTAAATTTTTTATTAATATTTTCCAATCATGCTGATATAACTCTTTTGATGTACATTTTGGTGATTCATACACTCACTCAATAGCATAAAGTAGCCATAAATTTACTCTTTAATTTTTCAATGAGTCCAATTATAAAATATTAACAAAATTTTCATAATTAAAAGATATTCAAACTCCATAAAGAAAGGTAACCAAATTTCATGAAATTATTAACTCTAAAATTTAACAAAACTAAAAAAAAGAAATTTGTATTTTATTGAATGCAAAGAAATAGAATGAAGCAAATAAGATGAAAATGAAAAATATAGAATTACCGTCAATTTAAAAAATTATTAATAATAATTATGAATAAAGATTTGTGACAAAGAAATAAGAAAGAGGAGGCTAGAATTTTATTTAATTTTATTTTTTTTGAAAGAAAGCTAGAGTTTTATTGATACATTAATTATTATATTGGAAAAATTACAAAAAACTACCATGTGGTTTGAATTCTAATTATTTTCTAATCTGTAGTATTAACCCTAATAAAGTGGTATCCTGTGTAACCAATCGTTAGCAAAAAATGAAAAATCAGCTAACTTCGTTTCCAATGCTGTCGTGGCAAAGGGCAAAAATATCTACCATTTAATGTTCACACTCCAACGTGGCATTTTTTTTTCTTTTTGACAAAAAGGTGGCAATTTGTTGGGGTTAACTACTTTGCTCTCTTTTGGTTTTTTTATTTGAAATTCCTACAGATACAATAGTTTTCATTGCACAAAAGCTTAGACATCGTGGAGGGTTCATGTTATGAATATGTTAGTAGGAAGAGAGAGGACTATCAAAAGGAGTGTCTATGACATGTCTATATATCTACAGTAAACATTAAACTTGAATACACAATCCAGTTGTCCAGACCAATTCTTACAAAAAAAAAATGAAGAAACCCCACAGTGCAAGATGAATACAATGTTGACATTAAATTTTTTTGAAACACTCCATTCTCATAAACAAGTCCAATGCAAGCTTCTAATCCTTGGTATACTACTATGACCAACACTTAGATTTTGAGACATTTTTGCACATCGATGTATTATGTTTCCTTATCTCATCTTTTTTTTTTTAGAACTTCAACCTTTATTCAACAAAGGGCAGAATCATACATAGCAATATCCACCACGTCCTGAGGGAAGGACGTGGTCCAGGTGGATTCAGAGTTTGAGAAATTAAAAGAAAGTTGTGCCAGAGTATGAGCTAACTTACTTAAAGTTCTAGGCTTATAAATGAAAGAGAATAAACTAAAACCATTGCATAATAGCTTAATATCAGAAATAAGCAGACCCATAGAAGTTAAATCCTTGCCATCAGATTATAACCTTTGGATTATGGGGAGACAATCATATTCGAACATGACCTTATCAAATTGCAGCTGCTTCGCCAGGTCAACAACAAATAGAATCGCTTTTACTTTTGCCATTTTTGGTAGGGCATTTATGCTTCATTTTTGCAACAAGAACAGAGCTGAGATTATCTCGAGCAACAATACCATAACCTGTGGTGAAATTTTCTTTACTCCTTTAATTCCCACCAATTTGTTTGCACAATTTATGCCCAGAATTCATTTCATTTTCTCATTTGAAAGAAATAAACAAACAAAAACACAGAGTTAAAATTTTAATGAAAATAATCATAAAATAGAGAACTCCTGTGGTTCAGATCGAAACTCTCTCATTTTCACTTAGATCGTCCAACGGGTCTAATTCATCTTCTAATGCTTCAATCAGAAATTTCTCTTCTTCTAATTCATCTTTGAAACCACTATCTATCTACAATTCACTTTCTGGAAATGGGTCTTTTCTTGATTTTGATGAAACCCTTTTCGTTAGTAATAAACAAGACCAAAATTTTAATGGTTCGCAAGATGATGATGTGGTGGTTTTGATAATTTTTGTTGGGTTTCTAAAAGAATTTAACTTATAATAGAACTGGGTCTTCTTTAAATAATGATCTTTTTTCTCCAATCTTCTTTTGATGGTTTTATATTGAGTGGATTCAATACCTCCAATTCTAACAATACAAATGATCTTTTTGGACCCTTTGTTTTTAAACCCAGACAGGATGCACCAGTTCATGACTTGTTAGGGAACTTTAGTGCAAAATCGAAGCCTTCTAGCCATAATGGATCAGTTGATTTTGATGATTTAATACCTGGATTTGATAATGGTTCAAGAAACTTGTCAAATAGAAGGTATGTCATTATTTTTGGAAACAAGCCAACCCAACTCGATTCACTCCACCACCACCACCGTTGCCGCCTCCACCAGAAGGTGTCAATTGCAGCTGCTTCTCATAGTTCATGAGCTTTTTTGTTGCTTTTTAATGGAGTATGTTTGCCTTGGTAGGAGTAACAAAAAAAAAAGAACTAGACAGACATTTTTCTCACAATTCACGAACCAATGAGAAAGGAGATGGGTTGAGTGCAGTGTGTGAATAAAAAAGCGCTTGGATAAAAGAAAGTAGGGAAGGAAATGGTGTACCCTCCAAAATGAACAAACATTTTTGCCCTTCGCCACATCAGCATTGGAAACAGAGTTAGCTGATTTTTTATTTTTTGCTAACGGTTGGTTACACAAGATATCACTTTGTTAGGGTTAATACCACGGGTCAGAAAGTGATTAGGGCTCAAACCACATAGTAGTTTTTTGTAATTTTCCTTATTATATTTTCAATTCTTTAACTTATTTAAAACTTTAGCTTTTTTTTTTGAATGAGAGAGAGAAGGTAAAAATTGAATCTTTTATTTATACAATATTTTATGGTGAGTAATACTACTAAACTACTTAACTTTCAATATTTAAAATTTTAGCTTTAATATATGACAAGGGTCATTATATGGTGTTATGATGACACCATGTCATTAAAAATTGACCTACAATTATAGGTAAAATAGGTTATCTTTTTTATTCACCCATTCACCCGATAATCTTTATTTTATTTTTTTGAAATTTTGTTTTTCATTTCGACAACTTCTCGCCCGTTCTTCTTATGCTTCAATGTTTCAAAACTGATGAGTGTGAAAAATGCATTATTTTAAGCACTCAAAGCATTAGGTTTAGGTGTAAGTTCAATTACATTTATGATTCTTTTGTTTAGTTTTTTTTCAATTAGGCACTTTTTGCATGATTTGCATGTTTATTTGTTTTTAGTATTATTTCATTTATTTTTAATTAATTTTTATGCATTTAGGAAATAAAGGACAATGGAGAAAGTTGCATGGGAGT